>RCAB01000029.1:0-290863 GCA_003640385.1 Setaria digitata
TATATATATATATATATATATATATATATATATGTGGTGAGTGGAAATATATAATGAGGACTTCATAAGCGAAGTAAATACTTGAAATTGTGCACTTAGTTCATATTGATGGTCTAGTTATCAGCGGCCAATCACTGCTTCTAAGTTTCTGGTTCATAAATTAGATGATACAATAGATAGAAGAGTAAACACTGTTGCTATTATGGCACAGAAATGCACAGCATTGCTGGCTTTGGCTTAAAATTCCACATGTTTTGTCTCATCGGATAATCCGGGCTTACAGACAAGTTATGTCAAAGAGAAACTATGCTGGATAGGTGCAACAGTTTTGAAGATTCCGTTACAAATGGCTAACATCTTTAAGATTCATTTCGATTGCTTTCTGTTTTTCAGATATTTTTGATGGGCGTGCTATTTTCTTGAATGTTAACCCCAACTTTCCTACGTAATCATAGTGAATGCTCGAATTTGATTGAGTTGTTTTCCATAAAAGTTTAAGAAACTTTCGTTTTATTGCAGGACCTTTACTTACACATTCTTAATTCCTCAAACTGAAACAGATGCAATGGCAGGTAAAATGCAGCAGAAACGGTTTGTGCAACATCATTCAAATATTGCTGAAGCCTGTGATATCCTGTGTGGCATATCAGTGCAGTTTGCTCGTAAATATCTATATTTAAGGACAGATCGGAAAGCTGTCTTCCATTTTCTTGCAGTTTTTCTTCTATCAATTTTCGCTGCCCTTATACCTTTACCTGATCATTATTATTTCGTCAAAGTTGGTTTTTTTTTTTTTTAATTTAGATGAATTCCCTTAAATTTTTTACAGATTCTGGAGTTTGTACGCATCAGGCAGCATGAATTCTTGCATCGTTTTAAATGAATTAACTTTTGCTTTTTTCAATATCCAAGGAATTTTGAGGGAGAGTCACGTATGGTTAAAAATAATTAAGTGTTGCGGATAAGTTTAGCAACAGACGAGATAAAAAAGTCAGAAGGGTAGTTGGCTTTGTGGAAAATATTTAAATCATAAGAACCGTTATTATGTCTTTTTTCATTTTCTTAAAGTATTATTTTCTTAATATCAAAACATTTGCAGAAGAATAATATTTTAAATAGTTATTTTGTTAAACTGGGTTGGTTTTGGACATGTGTCGTTGTCTGTCCATTTATTTGGTGCATTTCAATCGCTGTTGGACAGGGAGTTTCAGGTATGCCTTAAATTGTGAAATTCGAACAGAAATTTTGATTTTCAGTTGGTTGGAGAAACCCAGTCAACATTTAACCCTTTATAACAACAGTACACTATTCTTTTATCAAATGTAAGAGCAAAAGAAGTCCAGTTGAGTATAGAGAAGTTACGATGCAGAAAAAGAAATTTATAAGACCACTGAGGCTTTTACGTGGAAGTTTCCAAATGAAATTTTTTTTTTTGTGAAAAAAGAAATAATATGGCTCAATCTCAAAAAAAATGTGTGAATTATTATTTCTCCATGTAGCCAGAGTTTTTATCAGAATTTTCTGTTGAGAGGATTTGGAAATTTCAGGAATTGTGCAAAATCTAAGTCGTATGATAATCGCTACAATAATCTGGTACTACTGCACTCATGCGTAAGAGCTTCACTTTTTAAGCCTTTTGCCTATCGCTGCTTTATATTTCATCTTCGACTTAATGTCTTTAAACTTGCACTGAATTTGTCGTTTCTTCATAGCAACAATAAATAAAAAAGGACGAATAACGGGATTAGCCTATCATATTATTTTCAGATTTGTGGTATTTGAACAAATGACTGGTCACTGCCACGGATCCAAGTTAAGTTCTCGTTCATCTTGTGCTGTTGATGGTGGCAGGTGGATTCCTGGCATTGATATCAGTGGTCACTGCTTTATACTCATTTACAGTACTCTCATCATCTGTGAAGAGGTAATCACAAAAATGACAAAATTTTGTAAAGATTGCCGGAAGTTCTAATTCATTTATTTGGTTAGGAATAAACCAAAAATAAGGCATCTCTGACGTTTTCGGTGCTCATTTTTATCTGCTTTGATTTAATGCCCCAAATTTTTAGTCTTTAGCATTCCGCAGCATAACAGTAGCTCATCGTATTCGAATGAAAGCTCCGGTTAAAAACGAAAATCTTATTAGGATTTTCTTCCTCTCTATGTGTCTTCTTCATCTTCTTTGGGTAAGGATTTTTTATTTTCAACACCAAAAAACTGGAGGCTACTTTAATACTTTTTTAAAGAAATTATTGGTCCAGCTTTAATTCCACAACAGTTCAAGTGGTAAAGTAGCTTTTCAATGGATGACAACAAAAGGTTTAAGTATAACTAGCTTCAAGAATTTTTGACTTTAGAACGCTTCTGGATTTTTTCTTCTGTATCCATACACTAGCTAAAAATTGACGACTGATATCAGCTTATATTAATTTGATTTTGAAATACCTGGAGAAAGTCACGTATCATATACTGATTTTCTATTTTATAGGACTTTGAACTGTTGATCTCAGTTCTTTACTATCACCACTTATATCACAAAGTAATGGGTGCGCTAGTTGCTATTCTTTGCTGGTATTTCACATATCATATTTGGTACAGGAAAGTTGGATTTCCACCCTCACCATTGCAGACTTATAAAATGACACAGTAACTACTGAAGGTATTCGACAAATGTATTTTTATATGGATTTTATTGTTTTCATAAATCACAGAATCAAATTTATAACATCAGGAAATTCAGATTCCCACTACTGGCACAAAAAGGATTTTGTACAAGACCAGTTACTATTTGGTGAAGAGGACTTTCGACATCAACTGTTAACAATTTATTTCACCTACGGATAGAAATTATAACTTGTAAATCGCGTAAAATAAACTTAAGATATCTCTAATTTTCGCTTGTATGCTTTAAATTTGCCGTTGAACAGAATAGCTGGTATTAAATGCACGAAGTATTCACAGCTGTCCCAAAACCTCATCTCGAAAGTTATGGTGACTAATGATGAAATTTTTTTTTAAAGTCCTTACTGCCTTATTTTTACCCAAAAAAGAAATAAAAATGATCTTTCTGCTGCTAAACTTAGTTTTTGTTTTGTTTTGTGTCATTTTTTGCTTGAAAAGTAAAGTATTCTGTAAATATTTTTAGAGAAATGATATTAAAAGGTTCAGAAATGGATAAGAATAGCTTTCAGGCATCGAATTCAATTCAATACAACTTTGTAGTGATTGAACGATCTCGGAACCTTCGTATGAAATTCGTACGATTGGCAAAATCGTTGCCAGTATTACGCTTCTTTAACTTCGTCATTAATGTTGTCTTTAAATTACATGCTTTTTAAAAATAGATTTTTAATAAATTGACAGGCCATCATGATAAAACATAAAATACCTGCCTTCTTTTGTACGCGTAGAACCTATGCTTAATATAAAGTTTTGTGATGAGTGGATTATAGATCTGCTGCTATATTTTTCTTTTTTGTAATAGAGAAAACACCTCATGTTGTTCTTGATCCTAAATAAAGCAGCCAAATAAGAGGAAAAATAGGAATGGCGGTTTCCAATTCGGAAAATCGAAAAACACTGTATACTTACTTTATTCTATGTAAATTGAATTAAAATACAGAGAAGAAAAGCTTATGCTTTAAATGTTAACCAGTTGGTGAACAGTGACTGACAGGACTTAAAAATGTAAATATTATGAGGATGTAATTAGGTTGAAATATCACAGCTTAGGAAAGTTAAAAGTGAAAAGCCAAGGGATGAAGAGGTGAAAAAGCTAAAAGAAAGAAAACTCCAAATTTCATAGCATGAACAATCATCGCGAATAAGACTATCCTACAAAGCTGACTGCTCCTGCTGATGACTGTCGTCACAGAGAGTTTCGTGATTCTGGTTGGAGGTTTGCAGAACCTGTAACAGTGATAGTCGGACAATTCGCTTGACAATTCTTGTAATAAGTTCGACGGTACAGCTTTCATTGAAACGTGGAATATGTACAAACAGGGAACAGTTCTTGTTACGCCGAAGTGAGATATAGTAGGAATAAGCACATAGATACCTGAGAATAATTAATTTTTTTGTTTCCAGTTTTTTTTTTTTTACATGAAGACTATTAAACACTACTATTATTATTATTATTTTATGACAGTCAGCAGAGACTTAAGACGAGATTCCATCCCTTCATGATGTGTTGCTTGAAATTCTTTTTGGGTATAGTGGTTAAGTTATGCAATTACTTTTTGAGGTTCTTAGATCATACATTGGAAGGCGAAATTTTAAGGAATATAGGAGCATATGCATTCGGATGAGTAATGGCTAAGTTGTCAATCATTAGTTCAAGAAGGTCTTTGAATGAAACCGGAAAATGAAATAAGGCAAAATGTTAATAAGATACTATTCTTACCTTCCAGGATCATCGGAAACCTGAAACTGCACATCTTCTTCAGCAAATTCTTTCTTTATTGCATCCAAAATTTCCTTGCAATTCAACCCAGTGCATATGGTGTTTTCGTCTTCCATGCAAGAGGAATTAGCCAATGGACACCTATAGTCTCGGGGAGTTTTTGCTGCAAATTGATCTGTGCTTAACGAATCGTTTGGAAATAAAAATTTTACAAACCTCCAAAATTTTAGGATACTGCAACGAGTGGTAGTCACTTAACTTGAAAGTCATAAAAATATAAAACAAATTTTTCTTCGAAAAATATTCACATTTGATGTCGCCTTGATAGTAACCGACACCACAACTTCTTGTTTCGATCTTTATGGAACGACTTACAGAATGAGCACCCAGGTGTACAACAAGCTATAAAAAAAATTTGCTATACCAATAAGTTTCGGGTATTCATTTCACTGCTAATACTGACTGTAAAATTAACGGTAATTTAATAAGAACAATATATAAAAGGCAACTTTATATTTCTTGTAATAAAATTCTGAAGTAAAAACGATAATGAAACTTACATCAGGATAAAATTTTTCCCAAAGTTCAGACACCATGAACTGTACATCATCATACGCTACCGGCATTACCCTACCGATGATTCTGACATTCATTTGGGAGTCCTTGATACCTTAATCCAAATTAGAGGTAGCATATGAGCAAGGCGCAGAAGTGCTCATCTGTGTCCACAATAAACTGTCGGTTATTCGAGATCTCATAACTCCCAGTATCAGCAGACTTACTTCTTCAACAGCCCTACAGCTAATAACTAGTGTGAGAACAAAGATAAAGCGAAAAGTAACATAAGCAAAATGAGGAAGAAAGAAGAAAACCTTCTGACCTTCTTCAGTAATTCGCTGCACCACCTTCTCGCTAGGATTATTGCTGAAGGACTCGAAAGGACCAAACCCGGTTAGAACAACAGTAAATTCTGGTCCTGCCGGATGTAACATACCGTCCGGAAATTTACAACACTGCTCGTCACAAAAGGATAAAAGCGTTTCAGCTGAATTAAACTAGACCATAAGACCTCAAAGATAAACCTACCAAAGTGCAGGAGTTCATTAGAAATGACGTTAACTGATATGACCCATACTACAGTTCACTGCACTGATAAAGAGATGTGTCGCAATCCGCTGCACCGCACTGCACTGCACTGCATCGCACCACACCACACTACATTGTGGCATACTGCATTCCGTATAGTGCGGAGCGCAAAATTCAAGCAGTACGGAACCATAAGCAACGAACATGTACTTTTTCGTTAGTCGTTGGCACTGCTGCTTAAATGCTGCGTCCACACTTATTGCGGTGGTAACTGATTGCTTTTGTTTGCTAGGGTTTAATTAACTCCATTGTTCTATGGCTAATTTCGCTTCCTTTAGAGTTCATTCGGTCCAGTCAACAATTTGATAGCAATATGCTGATCATCCCTCACACGACTAATCAAATTCAACAGTTTAAATTTAATTTTCCTTCATTTCTTATATGAAATTTATATCATTATACACCGTTTAGTATCTTATTTGAGATCAAGTACTCTTAGTTAGATGCTTAACCAACAATTTCAGATCTAATTTGAGACCAGTTATTTATCAAGCAAGATTGTTGCGGCGTGGATGATGTCGGGTAGAAAGCTGACATATAAGGAGAAAACATCAATAACAGCCGTTTCGCAAACAGATCCACCTTTCATAAGGAAAATTAAGGAGAAGTTGGGATACAAGCCACCGCCAACAATTGAAAATAAGGTTTAATTGATTCTACTCTATAGCTAATCTTACTTCCTCTGCAGTAATCTGAGTTTTCTCCTTCACTCGTTGCTTAGCAAACAGGCATTTCGAGACATATAGTCTGAATTAAAAGATCAGTTGTGCACAACTCCAATTATATGTATATATATTTATGAAAAATTTTATACTACAGGATGCAGTGGTTAGCATTTAATATTTCGAGTATAATTTGTCAAGCAAATAAGCATAAAACATATGTTTGCAGCGGTAAGAGTCTATTATGAGTGAATAATTGGAGCAATCAAAGTATAACGTATTGCGCAGTTGTGATAATAATATCCGAAACTCTTTCTTAATAAATTATGATTTCTAACCAGGTACGTAATTTTGTCAAAATTTACTTCGTTACAAACTGGCATTATTTTGTAGTTTTCAACTACTGCCGGTGAGGGATACATTGAAAACGATATGGACGAAGATGACATATCACGACTGGATGAAGAAAGCAGACCTCAGGTAGGATCTACTTCTTGCATTTCAAAGAGAAGGCAGACCTCAGGTAGGATCTACTTCTTGTTAAATTTTAAGTGCAGTTTTCTCATTCAGATCGTTGTTTTGGATGCTCAGAGCGATCTGAATGAAATGGATTTAGAAGCTGAATTGGAAAAGAAGCGTGCTGAAGAAGATCGTAGGTTACTTCGATGGGCTTTCTTGCTACCTTTTGTGTGTTCTTTTCTTCTCCTGTATTTTAGGATTCAGCTGAGAAAATTTATTGAATTCGTCGAGAGGAAATTAAGCACTCTTCAAATTGGTTTTATTCACATCATCAGTTGAATCATAGTTTTCTGATAAGAGATATAAGTTTGTATTTGTTTTAAATATAAGAACTTACGCTGTATGATTTTAGTCATACTAAACATAATTTTTACAGGGAAGAAAATTGAAGAAAGAAAGATAATATTTAAAAAGCCCATGAAGCGGAAAGAGCAGCAATCCGGAGCAGAAATGGACGAGAAACGAAGATGTAGTGAGGGAAGGAAAGAAGTCGCCTCATCCAATTCAAGATTATTGTCTTTCGACGATGAAGAAGAGGGCTGATTAAACAGCATTTATAGAAGCTTAGGATTTTGAGGAATTGTCGTATCATTTCATTATTTTTATTAAATCTCATCTGGAAGATTTTTACAAACCTCATTCGATGCAACAACGATCAAAGATTTATCCAATCATATTGCTGAATTTGACATAGTTTGACCTACACTTTAAAATTTGACCCTTGCGAAGCAAGATGAGTATTGCATTTCATTATTTTTGTTTATCATATTACAGTCAAATTTCTGGTGCGTCCTGATAAGAGATGTTGTTTGAAAAGCCAATACTGTTGATGCTACCTTTCTTCCATTGCAAAAAAAAAAAGATACCGTTATGTTCTTACTTATTTTATTGAATGAATCACGGTCATATATAAATTTATTTTATATATGCATTTTATAACTTAATACTACATGTATAGTTTTTATATTTTGTACATAAACCTGTACTTAATCATGAAATGTCTGGGATCATAGCTTGAAATATCGGTTCAGGATTCACTTAAGTTTAAACTACATTCCTTAAGTTTAAACTGTGCATAATTTTATTACGTAACCACTCGCTGTTTTCCATCACAAGGCATATCTTCGGTGATTCTGTTCTACTATGCAGAAGTGTCAGTATAAATTATTTCAAATAGTCAGAAATGAAGGAAATTTTCCTAAATTCGCGAAAAGTAAATCAAGAGAGCTTTAAAAAGTGCTCAGTCAGTTCGGAGAATCAATATCATGAATTTGGGTCGTGTGTTATTGAGTGTTGCACTGCAATGAACCGGTCGTCAAATTGCGAACATTAGGCTGGGATTGAATGCATAATATTAAAGGAATATTTGAATAATGCACTATTAGGAACAGATTTTTTTTCAGTGATTTAAAACGCTTGATAAAATCATCGGGTTTCACGTTCCTTTACTTATTAACATTAACAATCACATAAGCCCGAATCGAAATATCTCAATAAAAAATAAGAAATCACTCTTTAGGAAACTTATCCTCCTCCCTCCTGTCACGGTTTAGTGGTTGGAAGAAGGATCCATTTTTTTTTTTTTTTTTTTTTTTTTTTCAAATGTGAAGTTTATCGTTTTATGAAGATAAAACTGTCCTTTAAAATACTACATAATCCTTTAAATAGTTGCGAGTCTTCGGCATACGGTTCCTTAACTGTTCTTTCCACTGTAGTATCCTTCGTTTTGTCTTGGTGCAGGTCTTCGAACTTCAGAAAAAAAAACATAAATCATCTGTAACGACCATCTAACTCTCGAAACTTCATTCCTAGCATTTTCCTCACTCTCAAGGATCCTAGTTATTAGAGTAACTCTGGCTGTAGCACTTTCTTTTAAAGGATACTGCGTATTTTCCTTTTGCTCTTACATAGCATGCAGTGTCAGTAATGCTATTAATGAATTTCTATAAAGCGAATCCTACTTGATTCCAGCAAAAAACAAAATACTTTAAGAAACTTGGCTGAATGGTTAATGGTATCGGAATGAGGATTTTACTTTTTTTATAAGCGTTGCTAAAATGATGTCAAATAAGCGAAAGTGAAAATTATTTTTTCATCATTTCCCGTATGCTTCTAGTTAACAGAAACAGAAGCGTAATTCAGTACAGCTGTCATTTAAAAAAAGCATCAATAAAGCAAAGATTGAATATAGTTGTCCTGCATCTACCGCAGGGGGCTTTATTAACTTCAGTTTATTTTCTATTCAGATTTTAGCAGTTAGTGAATCGAGTTCCATCTCCTTGTCTTCAAGAAAACTTTTCCCATACCTAATACGTTTTTCCTGGAAAGCATTTAAGATTTAAGTAAATTTGTAGAAGAAACAGGAAAATTATGGTGGGAATACAATCCACTACTTCTTTTAAGCTTTTATGGTGAGATTTGAAAGCTAAAGCTTCAACCCAGAAAATTAAAAAGGCTCAAGATAACGTGACCTGAAATAGTTATTAGATTTCAGGAAGTTAAGACTAATTATTCAAGATAAATGCAATAATTGTCCTCACTTTGACATTTCTCTACTCGGCTTTTGCACCATGAACCCAGAATTTCCTTTTTTTGCTTATGACCATATTCAATGCCACTTACATTTTCTCTATTCTATTTATCAATTCCCAATAAATTAATAGTTTCGAGGAATTTCGACAAATAAAAACTTGACTTACATATTTACTCTTCTGATAAAGTATAGTACCAATCAGTAGCACAGTAAGAAAAGAAATGACCACAACGGTACCAGCTGTTGCATACAACTTTTGCCTTGATCGTCTCATCGGTCTATCATTTCCCAACATAATTTCTTCGTTTCGCTTTACGACATCAACATGACGTATCAAGCGACAGTACTGTCGATTAGCCGGTGTTCGAAAATATGGACATCCCTGAAAGATCCGACAATATTACATTTTAGAAATGCCACTAAAACTTAAGCAAAAAAACCATTGTTGATTACATGGTTCGCTGAAAGTATGTATATTGTCTAGTTCCTTTTTTCTCATCTTTTTATTCTTGACATTTCTTCAAATCAAGTTTTGCGAAATTCGTAAAAATGGAATTTACCATCGACGGACAGTAGTACGAATCCTGAGAAAGTACAGCTAATGAAAGATTGTAAGTAGGACCAGTCATGAGCCGATTCCATAACCATTTTGTAGCGTAAGTATGTCCCTTTCGATTCAAAAGTGGACGATTTGGAATAAATAAGGAATGAGGATAACGCGATGTAACTGTCAGCATTGGTAGTGCAAGAACGCCAAATTTTCGTCGCTAAAGACAGATTCGAATACAAACATGAATTTAAATCAGTTCTGTTTAAAAGAATCTTTACCTAAACTTTAGTCAACGAGAGCCAAGACCCGCCTCATTCATTATTACATTTAAATAGAGTGCTAAAAATTTCGCTTCACAGAGATATCACATTGTAGAATTATTATATTCCAGGGCTTTCTACGCTAATTTTGTTTTTCTAACCTACCGTTTATATTAAATTAATATATCACTTTAATAAATGGCTGTTCGAAGTATCCCTGCAATCGAGTAAATGCTTTGGTCCATTCTCTGCTCAATTCTTTCATGAACTCATCCGATTTCTGTTTGGAACAATTGCAACGAGATCTGGAATTGCTTAATATTAACTCCAAATCAAATAACATTAAAATATCTGGCAACAAGTAAGTGATATTGAAAATGATAAAAATAAATGGAATACTTGAGTAAATTAGCTTCTCGATGGTAAGAGGATGAGACATGAATAGGTCCAAGAAGTATCACAAATGCATTTTGGATTCCTTGATCCAGGATGAGTAGTGATTCGAGGAGAGCATCATAATTAGGAGCTTGGCAATCTTTACAGATCTGTTGAGACAAGAAAAAATTATGGTGTTAAAATAAATTATTTGGAACACTGATTAAAGAGTGCAGGCAAATTAAGAATATTATTGTACGGAAGTGAATATTTTCGCTTCTATCCTAATTTAAATTAGTTCTAATGAAGGTACCTAAGGTACCTTCTAATTCAAAAAAAATTTAAATTTCAAATCATGTGCAAAAAACCATTAAAGATTGTTGATTAGACTGATCAATGTGGCAGAAAAATAGTCAGAAGCTATTCATACCTCTTCAGTGCCAATAGTTATAATAACCATTGTCCACTCGTTGTGGATATTCACTTCACGTAACGCCTTGAGCCTTTTGACCAATTCTTTTGCCTAAAGCTTAAAGCTCTAAAAAAGTAACTACAGAAATAATAAGTCATATTTTAGGTAATCAATTTGAGGAGAAGCCGCAACTTCATTAATATGCAAACTAACAGAGAACCTGCGACGGCATACTAGATGAGGAAGCACCACCCTCAGCAACGTTTAATTGATGATACGGTAGCTGTAATTTTGTACCCATACCATGTGAAACACCCACCAATTTATCATTAAATTCATGCAGTATGTCTGAAATAATCAAGACTGATAAATCAAAAATTCCTTCATCAGTTATGAGTATGTAAATGAGAATATAAATGAAGGTGCAAATCACAAAAACATACTAGCAATTGTAACAAGACCATCAATCGTTGCATCGCCACCGATTGGGAATGCGGCTCCACGAAACTCGATATCCGTTTGAGGCCACAATCCTGCTCCAGTCTAGAAAGACCAATTACTCAGTAAACTAAGCCTGTGAAATGTGCCCTCTCTGCATAAATAATAGTCAACGATCCTTGCTTCTCTTTTATTGTTATCTGAATAAATCTCACGTCCCTTGAATTTCATGGCCAGTAATCTCAAGCACAAAAGAGATACAAATCAGCTGTTTTCCAACTATTAACATCAAGTTGGTTTCTAGATCCTATATGTTACCGCTGTCGAAGTCTAAGAATCTGAAGAAAAGAAGTCTTCTAATATCATTTTATTAATCTTTCCCGTACTAAATTTAACAGCTTATAATAAATCTATTTAAGGAAGAAATAAATTAATTATCCTTTCTCCTAATATCTATAGCTAATAACGGACATGTAAAGGGGAACAAGGAGCATACGGCAAGGGAATCACCCATTGCGGCGATGATTCCGACATCCTCCGGCGATAAATCACCCGTATCAGTACCAGTCACGAAATCCTTCTTAATTCTTGGACAACTGAACGTTTTTCTATTGACGAACGAATCATAAATTATTGAAACAGCATTATTTTGGCGTTCTTGGGAATCTGCCATGCTGGTATGTCGTGATAGTGATAAATTCCAATTATTTTCACCTTCTTCATCTCTAAAAATTCTTGGATGTATGTGCTTTCTTCCAGGTATAGTGAATTATTAGAGCGAGAAAATATCATTTTTCCGTGAAAAAACAAAACATATTCCTCAGGATTTATAGTCGCTAAGGTCTCAAGGGACTGTGACACAATGAAAGTAGTTCTTAGAAATTTTTTAAAATGAGAAATATCTCAGAAGACTGTATGGGAATTATTATGATATAGATCTTTAGAAAAAAGATAATAGCATTTTCAGTTACAGAATTGGCCTTAACTTTTCCACAGGGTTAGTTAAGAGGTCCCGCAATAAGTCAAAAACATAAAGTATAGCATACACTTCTTCGCTTATAGCACTGTCATCTTGTCCTTCTTCCTTTTCGTCCTCTTCTGAGCTACCTCTTTCAATGTGATAATCAAGACTGTCCTCTGTCCTGTTCTCCTTTAAATGTCGCCAAAACTGTTGCACCTCTGAAACAGAAGATAAGAAATTCTAACTTTACACAATAATAATTCATGATGATAAATATGGAGACAGATACGTTCCTACCATTTACGCAAATGTAATACTTCATGTGAAGGCCTTATTGCAACTTTTCGGGCATAAAAATAGGTGAAGGGAAGTACGAGGAGGAAACAGGACAATGCTCACCTTCTTGAGTTGTCCCGATAAATTTTGATGAATCTTCCGGATAATCTTTCACGGGATTTTTATCCTGAAATTATTGTAACAACATAGGAAATTCATGTTCTAAATAAATTCGAGTTGTTTCGCATTTTTCTTCGATTTCTACTTCTTATTTTCCCAGATTAAATTTCAATTTGGACTAGAATTTTGAATGGTGCAAATAAGCAAAGAACTGGAAATGACGAACGGTAAGTGGTGGTGCATCGACCAAATATGAGGAAGTTTCTGGAGGATACGACAGAAGCGCCAAATAAATGAGTAATGCGCTGCTACCTTTTGCACAGGTATTCATCGCCCATCTTCTGAAGTTCCATTTGATTAAGCGGAAATGAGAGCAATTCTGATCAGAAAGGAATCGATTATTCACTTCTCAGAATGAAGATAAGTTTTAATCGGCACTAATCAGACTAGAGTTTAATCAGATCAACGGCATTCCCAAACTTAACCGATCGAAATTTCACTGCTGCTGATCACTGTTAGACAGAACTAATCGTATGAAATAATTCAGTCTAATCAGTTCGCAAATTCGAGGCAGACAATTCGAAAATTGAAATCATTTGGCGAAAGATCAAAGAACAGTGCACAGTATGATCGATTACTGAACAGTCTGATGGAAGAAGACGATGAACCATCTGTCAACAAACTTACCACTTCCAAATGGGTCTGTGTGTCTGTCTGTCTGTTTTAATGAGTCTGTCTCTTTCATGGGGTAAATTGTGCGTGTGTGTGTGTGTGTGTGTGTGTGTGTGTGTGTGTGTGTGTGTGTGNGTGTGTGTGTGTGGACAGTAAGTGGATTGTGTTTGGTTTAATTAGCAGCTGATAAAAGTGATAAAAATTAAGTTATCACTGTCCTAGACTGAATGAATCAGCACCTGCATGGCTGGATTGTGTTTGATTTAATGAGCGACTGATAACAGTGATAGAAGTCACGCTCTTAGCACTTGCCGCTCGTTTGGGATCAAGAATGGATGAAGAAAATCTTGCTGAAAGAAAGAGGAAAATTCGTGATATTTCATTTGGTCGATATACTCAAAAATGATAAGATACTGATTAATGCAGCTGATTCAGCTGATCAAACAATAAATAGACTTTTCTAAGTTTGAACACTGAAAGAAGTGACAAATGTGTCTAGTAGAATTATGATTAATCCATATTGCTTCACTCTTACTCGTTCCATAAAAATCTATTGAAAAAGTAGTAAGTTTATGGCACAATCGCTATCCGTTATCACCATTATCACTTTCAACTGTCTCAAAATATTTTGCTTTAATTGAACCAATATTTGGACATATTTGTGGTTGGGGAATTAAATTTTTCTCGATTAATATTGTCTCAAAGTTTTACTCCAAATACAGTTTCATTGATTTTTTTTTTTTACGAAATCCCTGATTTCAACCAAATTACTACTGATATAATGATAACTCTAAGCTATCTATGAGACGAATGAGAGAGATTATTATTCATATATTTTACAAATGCTGTAAATCTGAGCTATAATAAATATTTCAATATAGTCTAATCAAAATTTCAAAGCAATGAAAAGAAAGAAAACTGCAAAATAAGCTTGGAATTCTTGAAACTTGTTAATTCTAGCAAGGCGAAAGTACTCCCAAGTGAATGCCATCGCAAACAAATTTTCAACGTTTATTTACTTATTCTCATTTAACTTCTCAGTACCACGCTATTGTTTCCTTATGATTAGTTCCATCGTTTCCATTACTTTTCCGTAGCGGATCAAAATGCTCCAAACTTCAGATTCTACTCTCTGTGGAGAGTAGAATCTCCTTCGATTCCTCCTTCAGCTCACCAGTCACTTCATCAATTCCTCTTTCCAGAAATATGACCTGTGGTACCACTCGTTGATTAAATACTTCTGCTGGAAGAGGACTCAATGTTCTATTTTCATCCTTTCATACTAGTGTGAACAACTTTCATCATGCCTTTCTTATTAATTTCAGCGTTTTCCCCTTCTCGAAGTTATTTCAGCCAATATATTACATTTAAAAAATTGAACATAGTGCAAAAATCGTTCTGTAGTTGATAGAAAATGTCATTTCTCATTTAAAATATTTCATTTTATGCTTACAACTCCTACAAAACAATTTGATGACATATATCGTCGAACTTTGTATTTAAGCGTAGAAAATAGAGAAATGAGCGATAAAAGGCTATATTCTTAAGTTTAAATTTCATACAGTTCTTTATTCAGATGGACAAATTTCCAGAGCGAAAAGAAGGAGAAGAAGATGATAAATGAAGGCATCGATAGGTTAAATTTCAAAGGAAATTAAGTTTTTAATGCATCACTTTGACAGAAAAACCAAAATTCACTAGAAAGAAACAAATAAATTCGGAATGTGTCATCTTGCTAAAGATGGATAATTTGTCAAATCTCTCACACACATTACCTCATGTCACATAACTCGAAGCCAAGAAAAGAACGTTGGAAACATTTTTAAGTAAAAGACAATAACTGATCATTTTCATCCCAACAAATTTGATGAAGTTTTTCTGAGTGAAATTAACTTTAAATGAAACGAAACAATTAAATTTATTGGCAAAAAGAGATTGGCTGGCTCTACTCTCGACATCCTGGCCAAATGATTTCAACAGCCAGGTGGAAACCATCTTTCAAAGTTCAATTCCTATCATACCTCCGTTAGCATGTTGTCTGTCTGCATATATATGCTGTGTGACGTGTGCGTGGCCTATGTGTGTGTAACGTGCGCTTTTATATGTTGCGTGCATGCAGCGTGTGCGTGACGTAGTTCTTGCAAAGTGCGCAATAAAAGTAAGGATGGAATTGATGAAGTTCTAATGTGACATGATGTTTCACATATTTGGTCTTCTGAGTGGAACTTGTCAAGGAGAAGTTTGCTGAAGAATGCATTATTCTTTTACTATTTTAAACTTAATCACTCATTAGATGCAGCGTCTCGTTGAGTGTCAGGTGTTCAGACTTTAATTGAAGCATTACACAGTCAGGATGTATCAGTCTAACTTGCAGTTAGACTAATTAAACCAGTTCTCTTGCTGTTGAACTTGAACTGAGAAATCTAACAATTCGAGCTCAAAGTTACGTATTCTACTATACTTTCCTGCTTACAAACATTTCTGAACCAGAATTTAGTTCTCGTTGATGCTACTGAGAGATTACATTTTGAATGACAATCGAAGCAGAAAGATGGAAACCTTTTCGCACCGGTTGTTTCTTCATTTTGCTTTGCTAACTTTCTTCTTTTCTATAAAAATTTAGATTTTTTAAACGAAGTAAAAAGTACAACTGAGTGAGTTTAGAAGAGATTTCATTTCTCATTGAAACATTGTTGAGCGTTTTTTTTTTTTTATTTATTTATTTTTCTGCAAAAAGAAATATGCTGAAAAGTTGGCAGTTCCGAAATGTTAAGTGTTGATTGCGTCATTTACCTTTGGAATTATTTCAAGTTCTTTTCAAAATCGAAATGAAATTTGGAAATATGATTCGAAATTCGAGAAATATTCATAATAATTATTGCATTTTCTCTATTGGCCGATTCATCACACTCATTTTTCTTTTTTTATTTTCTAGGCCTGAGCAAGTTATGTGACATTATTGGACTACCAAGTTGTTGCTAAGTCGCTTAGCAATTTCAGTCAAATTACGGCTATTAGAGAGAAGTAGCTGTGTTCTAGAAGTTACACTAAACGTTAAACAACCCATTAATTAGGCTGTTAATTAGTGGCAAAATTTGGCTAAACCCAGAAAGAAAGTGTTGTGTATTTTCGTCAAATTGTCTGAAACTTGCGAAATTTTTTTTTTTTCAGTATTGTGGGAGTATTTTCCATTTGCTGCTCTTGAAATCGCTTCAGTTTTTTTCTCCTCTGTTCACTGAACAGTTTGATTAAAAAAAAAAAAAAAAAAANCTTTTTTTTTTTTTTTTTCAGTATTGTGGGAGTATTTTCCATTTGCTGCTCTTGAAATCGCTTCAGTTTTTTTCTCCTCTGTTCACTGAACAGTTTGATTAAAAAAAAAAAAAAAAAAAAGAAGGCGAATGTGGGATTAACTTGCTAGAATTAGCCAGAATCATCTTGTTTTATCTAACATCCAATGATAGCTTTATCAAATATGATAAACTAATTAAAGGTGAAACAGTGCATTTAAGAACTATTCTATTGTTTCATGATTTGAACTTTTTTTTTTTGTTAATATAAACGCCTAATGAATTATTGTGCGAATGTTTGTAAAATTTTCGCAATTCTCTTTTATGCAAATGAAAAAGAAAATTATTATTTGCAATTTTTCTTTCGAATGTGATTCATTTTGTCTGAAAGAATTTCTAAAATATTAAATTACCAAAAGGCTGGTGATGATTGCTTTTAATTGCCATTCCACAGAGTGCTGTGATCGATGTATTTATTGCGCACTGATTAATCAATCTACCTAATTCTTATTTAGTTTAGCATTTTCGAATTGGATTAGTCGCTATTTCTCGACCTGAAAATTTTGTAGCCTTCGAGAAGGAAAATTATTAACTTGCATTACTATACATCCAAACGGAAACCTTCATGGAAATGGCTCTAAAAGCGCATCAAATTATTCGCCATTCATTTGGAATTTTCATTTTATCATTGTTGAATTTTGAATTTAACAATAATTTTCTCGAAAAAATATTGAGCATTAGAAAGGAGAGCGAGGGATAGAGAGAAAAAGAGAGAGGGAGAGAGGTAGAAAGAGGTAATGAAAGGAAGGAAAATTTTTTTACAACATTCAACAATTACAGATAAAGTAGCATGCCATCTGTACGGATAATTCGGTACATTTTTTCTTCTTTTTTTATTTTTTGCAGAGAAGCATTAAATTAGTTTAATTTAAACTTTCATTCTTCTTTCAATGTGTCAGCACACTGAGTCATTTTATAATTAAAAATGGAATGAATTTCGAAATTCATCCATTCCCCACGACGCTATTTTTTTGCCATTTCATATTTTTTTTTTCGTTTTTCTTTTTAAATTCAATTTCCAGTTCATTTTCTCTGTTTCTCTCATAACAACACTATAGCTTTCTATGAATTTCATTATTTTAAATTTTATTTAAATTCACTTCCTTTATCCCTAAATATTTCATTCTTGACAGTAGACTGTCAACAATATCTGTAATTCAATATTTGTCGAACTCTACTCTTGTTATCGATTCAGTGAACTCTCTGATAAAATCAAACTGTGGCGCTTTTTCATCCCCAATTCTTAAAGTGCTCACTCGAATTTAAAAGTTGATCCATGCATGTTAACATTAACTAAGTGCTATTCTTTTTGAATTTCGATGACTAGCATCAACTGAAATGAATTATGAAATTATTTTAAATATCGCTTTAATTGAAATCAACATTTTTTTTTTCGGTAATAAGGAACAGAAATTAGTATCCTCTATAGAATATTAGTGAATGCAATAGGCTATTTACTGTAATTAATGCATCCAATATTTCATTTTCCTTCAGGCAATAACTTTCAGCCAGTAAATATTTTAGAATTTTCTTAACTTTTCCATTTCTTGCTTCTAAAGGCCTGAGATGTAAGAAACAATTTAGACAA
The DNA here is from genome assembly GCA_003640385.1 of Setaria digitata. Lineage (NCBI taxonomy): Eukaryota > Metazoa > Nematoda > Chromadorea > Rhabditida > Setariidae > Setaria > Setaria digitata. The sequence continues at coordinate 18,262 of RCAB01000029.1, forward strand.
CTGATATCTTCAGCAATTAACGTTTCGGAAGCATTCAACTTTTAAGCGCTGTCTCTTTTTTTCATTTCCCGGACAGGAAGATTTTACTTTCAAATTCTCGAACGTAAACATTTTGAATTTTATTTTTTTAGTCATTTCAAACTTAAATTAAACTTGCAAGTGTCTTAATGTGATTTTACCAGTCGACGACTAACAGCTGGTGGTTTTAAGGTTTTGCCAAGAATATTTCTGCATAAAGTTGTAATAAAATTACGTTTCCTTCAAATTTATATTGGGAAGTTTCAGAAACTCATTTTCCCCTTTCTTTTTTCTCTTTTTTCACTCTTCAATTTTTTTAAAATAGCCCAGAGCAACTCTATGAACTTTTTCAAATAAAGAAAAAAAAAATCACTGGTCCTACAAAATTAGCATAAAATCTCCGCCACCACAATTTAATTCCTGATCGGAAATAATTTTTTTTCAAAAAATTCATAACGCTATAGTTTCAATTTAATTCAATGTCAATCTGAAAAGACTTAATTTCTGCTAAATAAATTAGCCTAATTTTATGTAGACATAATTTATAAATATAAATATAAATATAAATATAAATTATAAATATAAATAAATATAATAAATAATTTTTATAAATATAAATAAATAAATAATATAAATACTATTATATTTATATTATTTATTTATTTATAATTTATATTTATATTATATTTATATTTAAATTATGAATGTCTACGTATACGTTTAAAAGTGAAGATGAGTGTTCAAACTTTTTTTAAATGCTCCTTTTTTCGTACTTTCTTATAAATACATTAAAGAAGCCATACATCTTCACGTTTGCATATTTACGTTATTTACGTGTCTCTGACCACAGAAAATGAGTTTGTGTACACGAAATGCAACTAGCTCATCTTTTTCTAATTATCGCTACTGTTTATCAAAAGGATTTAGAGATGATGCGTGCGGCATTTGTTTGTCTTTTGTCTTTTGCTGAAGTATATCACTATGGTTAAATGAGCATCTCAGTGAATCTGAATGTCTACGTATACGTTTAAAAGTGAAGATGAGTGTTCAAACTTTTTTTAAATGCTCCTTTTTTCGTACTTCTAAATGTCTGAATTCTAAACGTCCTACATGTGACCTTACGTGAGTGTGTCTGAGTACTGAGGAAAGCATTTGACCGGTTCAGGTGAGTAAAGAAACGTACACCTCTGCTGCTGTATGCATCTGAAATTATCTGAATACATTTGGAATGCACCTCCAAATATGCCACTGTGTTCAGGTACGAATTTGAAGTGCGTCAGCTCTCTAGACGTACGTCACTGCATGTTACGGCACTGCATGTGAGTGTGTATTTGAAAGTATGTAACTTAGTTGTATACCCGGACCAAGTTTGGTTTAGTTGAAGCGAAGATTTAGCAGCTATTTAAATTTCTTATGCAGCAGCATCTTTCCTGATTGACATCAACGGATCTACTGCATTGAATGAATTGTTTAATTTATGGCAAAAAGCTCCTAATTCTTCAAAAGATTTCTCTTCCCATTTCCATCTGCAGAATTTATATTTTAGATTGAAAATTTTTTTTTCTCATAACTTTCCTGCTGATATTTATGTATTTCATGTTGACTTCCACAGCAGCAACTAAACTGTTGCTCAATCTTATTTTCTAAACTTCTCTTCTCAAATTCTAGACTGTCTATATTCAAATTTTATCCACTCATTGTTTATTTCTAAATTCTAGCTGCATAAACAGCTGTAATTTAATTTTAAACATCAAGTGGCCGACTGATTTCAATAAAAATGGCTCAGATGAATAAGGAAACAAACAGACATTGTGGGGCCAAAAGTTGGATCGATTTACAACGATCATCAATCATTTAAATTGAACACCGTCATGTATGTTTTGGGTATTTATTTGTTGATGCATCTGATGGATGGATGGGCCTTCGTCCTCCTCATTGCATCATTTATTTATGTATTATTTGAAGAACTCCGTTCCATCCTTTCACTGGCTTAAGACAAAGCGAATGAGATCAGACTGATTAAAAGATCACTTGTTGATAACTTAACTTATCTTCTGATCTTTTCACTGATCATTGTCAAACTCAAACTTCTGTAGTGTTAAACGGTGACCGTTCCGTACCAAGTGTAGACAAAAGAAATGTCTGATGTTTTTCCTTCCTGCTACCACTAAGTTCTACCTTCCGACTAATTGATGAGCAGTGTTTAGGCTCGCTTTTCATTTCCATCTCTCAGGAGGTGATTGTTAGCTTCCTAATCCAATTATTTATCCTTCATTCTACCTTCATTAGATTTTGCAAAATCCAGTTAGATTTCACATTTATTTTAGAACTGTCCAAAGAAAATAAAATATAGAATAAATTTTTAAAAAAAATAAAAATATAATTAAAATATAAAATAAAATATAATACCACTGCTCAACTGCTTATCCACAGAAATAACCAAAAGTATTCTTCCATTGCTCCATCGCATTCTCACACTAAGTGACTGTCATTAATCTAGTTAATTAACGAACTAAACTAAGCGTAATTCTCTTCCTAAATTGTTTTTCCAATTAAAAGAGAATTTCAGCAATGATTTTTCATATTTTATATGAGCCATTCAAAAGTGTTAATATATTATTGCCCATACAAACTATTATTCCATTTTTCCCTTCTTGAATATATAAAATATTTATTTTCAATTTTGTTTGTGCATTCCGGAACTCCGAAAATATTAGCATTATGCACATCAGATAGATGAAATTTTTAGATTGATAATGGGAGAAAATAGTAGTAATGGTGGTGCTATTGCGGTTCAATGAATATTATCAAAAATTCTCAATTCGAGCGAAAAATAAATCTTCTGGACTTTCTATCGTTTCCATCATATATATGCATATATATATATACCATCTTTTACTGCCCATGGCTTTTTATTTTCGATTCATTGTTGTTTTCTTTTCTTTTTTTTTTTTTTTTATAAGAGTTGTTAATTTCAGAAGGAAAAAAGAATATTATCTATAAGGGTTATTTTTTAAAATGATTTTATTAAATCACAACCAGAATTAACAGAATGATTTGATGACCGCTGTCGAGAATTATGTCCAGAATACGTCCTAACTGAAATATAATTGTGCCTCTGCGCCAATGATGAGAGCTATGTTTGAATTAGTGATAAATGATTATGCGTGATTCTACAGTGATGTGATGGAGAAATTTTTTTTTTTAGGGTTTTCAACAAATTGAAGTCTTTTTTTTATCCTCTTAATTTCTAGTCCTGAAGATAGGAAATTTATAAGTGCAAACTTCATGGCAATTTTAAAAAATGATCAATCAATCGATATCGTAGGTGCAACATATCAAGTTGCGTAAACTGATCAAATCTGACACATGGAACTGAGCTCAAAAATTCTTTTGAATTTCAACCATATTACCTCTATTCTTATCTGTCTCCTTTTCAATTGATGTTGAATATTCCATGTAAAATATAGATTTAAAATCGTTCCCACACGAGGATCTCGAGATTTCATGTTTTCCAGCATCATAAATTTCAATTTCCAATTTTAATTGTACGCATGATTGCCCACATCTACTATACTTCAGAGCACTAAAATGCGACTAAATGGAGTGAAGAGGGAAATGTTGTAAATGACCATTATTGTAAAGAAGTTGAAGAGTGGAGAAGTGAGAAGTGACCGGTGGGAGAAGGTCAGAAGAGTGGACATTTACGAGTCCAAGCGGAAGAAGTATTTTGAAGGAGGAAGGATTGTGTGCTATTTGTCGAGAAAGGAGAATCATAGATTATTAAGACGCTTCTTTTTTCAAACATGAAATAGCACAAGCTTCAAGCAGTTGAACGAATGAATCGAAGACAAGGAGATCGACGCATGAAAAGGACAAATCAGAATGCAAAATAAGCATCTCTTTATCGCTGTTTTACTCTCACTATCATGATCGATAAATGACTAAAAAATAGTACGTAGCTAGCAAGTTGATCTTAATTCTAACTAGCAAGTTTGTCTTAACTATTACCTAGCAAATATCTTAGCTATAACTAAAACATATGCTACTGAAATGAAATGAGATGACAAGCAATTATTGTGCAGTAGCGTATAAATATAAATCATTGATCAATTACTTCCTTGCAGTCTGATTTTTTTGGAAAGTTTGAAGGAGTAGCAGTAAATAATGTCATCAGATATGTCACATTTGGCAGAATTGTATTATTTGGAAGATATATATTGTATATTGTCCGAATAATCTTGTAGAATGCGAAAAGTCTCGTAGTTTTTTCGTCTCCCACTATATACCAGAAAATTTGCGAAAATCTGTAACAAGTCCGAGAAATACAAACTTATTTTGTTAGACTAGGCAAGAATTGTTCTCAGATGGTTTGCATTAATTACAGGTGAAATATTTATTTCCAGTCTTCCTGCTTATCGGAAGAGATAATCTAATAGTGACTCAAATTTCCATTAGTTAGAATTTTCAGTAGTTAGTTAGTTAATCATTTCAAGACTCTTTGCATTCCTCTGTTTTTTTCCATCAATTAAATCATTAGCCTGGAAGAACTTAACGATCCTACAAATAATACACACGATATACTTCCAATTATCAATTAGCTTCCGTTTCTCGATGTCTTTCAGCTCATTTCAGACTGCTCTTTGCAAAGAGGAAATGTTCGAACATTTTCCAATAGCTCTATTATGGTTTCACAATTTCTCATTTGCAGTAATAAATTTCATTTCAACAAGGCTTTATTTTTTCTCTTCCCTGTTTCTGAAGCACTTACTTATGTCGCTTCCTTAAAATCTTTTCGAAAGTATGAGTGCAAATTGTCAAATTGGTAAATTTCCTTTCGAAGTCTCCTTGGCAAATTCTATGTTCAAGTGCCAGCAACATTCGAAGACTTAAAAAGTTCTTGCCTCAAATTGCATTGTAATATACTTTATGTAGAAGAAAGAAAAAGTGAGACAATTTTTTTTTCTAAATTTCTAAAACTTTTTATTTTTAAACTTTCTCACAAATTAGTATTCAAAAATTTACCAAAATCCACTTATTCACTTTCTTACTTAACAATTCATTGTATGTTTCATATTTTTAAGAGAATAAAAAAAGTGAACTGAAGTGAGATTATAAGTGAGTAAAATGAAACTTTATGATCAGAGAGATGAGTACGGAGGAAGTGTAGAAATAACTGAAATCAGAAATTTTATTGTTGAAAATAATGACTCAACAGTAGCTTATTCTAGGCAAGTAAAAGAATTAGTGAAAGAAAGAAAAATTGGTAAGAAAAAGAAAAGTGTCGTATGGATATGTATTTTTTTTAACATGTAATAAATAGACTATGCCAGGAATTATTTTAAAATGGTTTAAAAATAAATGACTATAACAACAGCTAAGTGTATATTATTTAAACTATTCTTCTTAACATTTTGTTGTTGCATCTGATATCAGTGGCAGTGATATCAATGGTACTGCAAATCAGAGATTCGATATAACGAAAGATTTTAATCAGCGATCTTTCAATCTTAATTATCATTAGCAATATCGTTCACTTTATGACTATGGAGAATAGTTAATCGAATTTTTTTCTTGAATTTCGACCTTTTTTTAAACTTATGTAAAACATTCTTCATGCCATTTTCATTCTTCCATTATCTCTTGTTTTTTTTTTTTTTTTTCTTCATAGGCTCTATTGACTTATTTTATAGGATGGAGTCCATGAAATAATAAATACTACTTTTGTTCTCTGTTTTTTTTTCTAATTGAAACTACATATTAAAAGTTTGATTAAATCAGTTCTTTTCAGGATTTGTCCTCCTATACTATCTGCTTCACACTTTTTTCTTTTTACTAGTCTTAAAATAACTCAGTAAATTCCTCTAATAATTTGCTCTCACTAATTTAAGATTCCCATTTCACTTACATCAGTTTGCTTTTCATAGAAACACAAAAAATGCTAACGAAGCATCTAATTAATTCGAATTCACTAAACAATAATGAAATATAAGCGTTAATATTTTCTCCTTTTTTTTATTCTGTGCTAATTTCTTGCTAAGTTAAGTTAGCATATCCAATTGAACTTCATCCTCGATGACAATTTCACAAGAAGAAGCGTAAAGAGTTGTAGGAGAAGAAGATTGTCAGGAAGGAACTGAACTGATAAGAATCTGAATGAACAACTGAGTGGCCATTGCAGGAAGATAAGAAGTAGCGGTCACGCCAATTTTAACATTTCAAGGTATGATGAGCTCTTTTCGAAAAAAGAAGAAAAAACTATGAGGGAGCAAAATGTCGGAGAATGCTGTTAAAATTTCATTAATAGTTGAGAAACAGGGAGAGAGAGAGAGAGAGAGAGAGAGAGAGGGAGAGAGAGAGGAAGGGCTGAATTGTGAAGTGATAAGGATGATCGATAGATTAACGTTGGATAACCCAAATATGACAAGGTTAACAGACTGGTACCCAAACATTTGGACAAATCATCCCAAAATTACAGTGAAATGAATCGGATTGTTCGTTCAGCCTTGAAGATGAAGGAGTAGTGGAAAAATGATCGGTGGGAAAATTGCTACTGGCATATATCGGGAGAAGGAAATGTATGAATCATTTTCAGAAAGATTAAATGGAAATGAAAAAAAAAAGTTTTTTCTTTTCTTTTTTGAAGTTATATAAATAAAGTGGTAGTGATGATTAGAAGAAATATCGAATAAATGTGTGTTAAATTGCAAAAAGTAAAAGTATTTGTGAATTATTTTGTTCGAAGACAAAGAAAAAAAAAAAAATTTGAAATCAAAAATCAAATGAATAAATTGAAATTTTAATTTATATGAGTTAATATTATCAAATAGCTCCGAAATATTAGCAATACTGCGTCAGTGATCATTTTAATGCCGAATAGATTAATGAACCACTGGTAATTATGGATCAAAGACGAATCAATAGGTTCAGTAGAAATAGCCTCAGAACCCCTAGATCTATTTATTCAAATTGCTGTCGGTTGCTAGCTCAACCATATGTATAGCATTTATTCCATCTGTTATTGTTGAAAGCTTTCCAAACCATTTACCTACCAAATCACTGCCATTCTTCCAGCTCACAAGACAGGTATGAGTTATCCATCCATCCATCCTTTTGAGCTGAATGAATGAATCAAAACATTTTCAGATTCCTCTCCCGTTCATTCTTTCAAGGACTCCAACTGCTCATTCTTTGTCCTATGGAAATGTTTATGTCCACTAATAGTTGCGATATTCGCCAAGTAGAACTGAATAATGATTGGTATGTGTGTGTGTGTGTGTGTCTGTCTGTCTGTGCGGGGTGTGTGTATGAGCTGTTATTTCTATTAGTTCCATTTTTATTGTTGTTAAGTGAGGAATGGAAGAAGGAACGAACGGCATGAGGAAAATCGAAGAGAGGAGAATTATCGGGAAGATAAGGAGGGGACAGTCCGAAAGACCGATTTCTGGAATTGATGGATTTGCCGGCCGTTCTGTCCCTATGTGCTTCTTCTTATCCCGTAATTTCATCTTTTATAATGCTACTCCTTTCCAGTAGCAGACAGACAGACATATCGCGCACTACTGATGATAATTATCCTCTCCCGATAGTAGTAATTAATCTTTTTGTAGCAGTAGAGGGCTTCCGGCTTGTTTCGACCATTGCTTGCTACATTCACAAATATAATCGCTTTTTCATTTAGCTTGTAATAATTCTTCCAATTAATGAACAGTAGCAGCACAGCCACAAACTTTGCCAAATACTTCACTTACTGACAGTTCTGCAAAAGTAAATTCTTTATTAGTTCTATCAAGTTTCTTTTTTTCTAATCTATTAAGCTTACTGCAAACTACTAGTCTATCGCATTAGCGCCTATCCGGTACTAAATTCAGTTCATGAAAATGAAACTTTACTTTCTCTCCCTCTTTTTCTCCCTCTATTTCTCTGTGCTGACTCATTCTTGGAAACATTTTCCTTTAAAAGTAATAAGCTAGCAATAAGCTATTTCAAAATATTCCCCTAAATATCAGACATAGCATTCTTATTATTCGACGTTTAATGAATGATTATTGCACACTCTGCTAGCAATATTTGTATTTTTAGTCTTGTGAGCTAGCAGTACCTGAGATAGTTATCATTATAAACTATCAAATTATCACAAATTAACGATGCAGCTGACTTTGAAGTATTCAAAATCATCATTGCTACAGTGAGATCATTTATAATACATATTTGAAATTATTGTCATTGTTATATGATTTCCATCATAATCTGTTACGAAATCGTAATAGCTTATTATTTTCCTTCAATTTCCTAATAAATTCCTATCATTATGATAACCTTTCAAAGTGTTTTTCTTCCCTAACCTTATTGCGCTCTTTTTTTTTTTGTCGAGTAGCATCTCTCTTCTAAATATAACTTCATTCCATCTTGTTTTAATGGCGATGGCATTCTGTTGAATATCTATTATCTGACAGACAGTCATGAAGTATTTCAGGCTTTTAGACTAACCATTTAATGGTTTTAATGAAAAAACGATGATGAGATTGGTAGATTCCGGATGGAGTCATTCATGAATTACTAAAGAAAAATGACTCAAAGTGCCAGTGAGAAACCCTTTCTTTTTTCCATTTTTTCCACTAATCCGGTTGCTAGTTCGGCCATCATTAGTTTGAATTGACTCATCAACAATTAAACGACTTTGTTTTCCTGGCTTCTTGTTTTATGCTCTGAAATATGCCCCAAACACTTTTAAACTAACCTCTCTCTCTCTCTATATATATACATAGTTCAAAATATTCATGTTCGGAATAGATTTCTTGCGTTAATTATAGAAATTAGATTTATCCCGATGTATAAAAAAATATTATTTTGTTTTGTTATAGTTATTTATACAAATGAAAGCTTCATTTGTTACAGAATAATGATATAACAAATTTTTTGGAAATAATTTAATTTATGGAATGTTTGAAATTCTTTCTTTCTTTTTTTAAATAATTTCCAACTAAGCAAGAGGAGAATGAATGAAGCCTTTCATTAACATCAACTCAAATATCCATCTTTCCAGTCTCTTACATTTGCTTTTTACTTTCATTCATTAATTCAAAGAATTGCGAAGTATTTCCTCTCCGGATGGCGTTTAGTATGAGAGATATACAAACGCCTATGAAACTTCAGAATCGTGTTAAAAAAAAAAAAAAAAAAAAAAATGTCTACAATGTATTTTCACTAACAGTTTTGAGAAGACAAACTTTCTGATTTCTATGATGCTACTGGGAAGATTTTTTTTCCTTCAAAATAAATCATTTTCATGTATTTCTGCTTAGTTTTATAAGTTATTTGTCTTTGCTATGAATAAATAACACTGGCATTGCAAAACTTTGCGAAAGGAATTTTACAAAACAATGCATAAATCTAAATGAACAAAATGTCGGCATCCGTTATTTTAATTCCAATCCGAAGTTCTTGCAATATCTCAGTTCTAAGCTGAGATCCTTACAATATCTTAATTCCTATTTCAGTTAATATTTTTTATCATACTTAATTGGTAATGATTATAAACCATGTGAGAGCTAATCATTATGAATTCGGCTTATTCCGGGTACTGTTATTGTAGGATATAATCTTCCTAAATTTAATTTTACCTTATAATCAGATAGCTAAGCGAATTTTATGAAATTTTCGAAAGTATCGCAAATTGAGTAAAGTTTTAACTGTAATTTGAAATTATTTCAATTTAAGATAAATTAATGATAGTTTTTCTCATTAAGTTAATATAATTTTTTTCTTTTCAAATATCAGTAACAGAACCAGGCCATACTTTCGCTCCTGAAAGTATGTTTTAATCCATTCAGTGATTAATGAATCTTTTTTCATATCTTCTAAGACAGATTTATCACAATCCGAATTTTATGCCGGGATTTCTGAAAGACGAAATTCCGAATACAAGACCTATTCATCAAACTCCTTCATCCTACGATAGCTAAATATGAATTATAAGTATACTGACTTTGAGAGAATGCGCTTTTAGAGCTAGATTCTAGCTTAAAGTCATCCGAAGCGCTAAATTTCATTACCTAAGCTCATGAGGATCTTAGTTTTTGAATGAAACAAAAATGCGAGTCTCGAGAAACTTAATAGCAGAATGAAGCCAAGTTGGCATTTTTGCTATTTGCCTAATTCTACTTCCCTTCAGTGAATGCTTTAAAAGAAAGAAAATTCTCAGTACTTCTATTCCTGTTCCACGGTTTTACCTAGAAGCAGTCACTGTATCTGGGGATAATTTAATTGAAATTAATGTTAATCTAATTTGTAATCAAATTAAACTCAGATGCCCAAAAAAAAAAAAAAAAAAAAATTGTTTAGTAAATTTGGAACTTCCTGTTACACTCTTTTTTATTTCAGAAGATAGTAAATACGAAGCTACTGACCTAAGATCAGTATTGATATGTAATCTTCGGTTTTCCATTTCTGTGTTTTTCGAAGGAAATTACAAACGAAGAGATGCTTAGTTAAAAAGCTTTGAAATTCCAATGATTCTGTTACGCCAAAGATCACTTATTTGTCAAGCTCACTAATCAATCTTCGCTTAGCTTAATCGATCTTGATCTTGCAAATTTACGCTAATTTAAATCCATTTATATATTCGTATTTTTATCATGATAATGCTCTTCCAGGTGAACATTCTATGTACAAATCCATGCTTTCCTGGTTCAACAGAAATGGCTTTAGACCACTTATCAGTTTATCACTCTGATAAAGATATCATCACACAGAAAAACATATCGCTTCTTCCTTTTCATCTGTTTCCCTTCGTAAGCAAATGAAATTATGTGGAGCAAATTAACCGCTCACATAGGTTTGTTTGATTTCACATATTCCATTTAACTCATAAGCAGCAATTATCACTCATACACATCCCACCTGATTTATAAGCAGTAATTACTTCCAAGGTTTGTTTAGCCTCAAACACTTCATTTAATTCAAAAGCATTAATTATCACTCATAAGGTTTGTTTCCATTTAATTCAAAAGCACTAATTATCGGTTATAAAATTCGTTTCCATTTAATTCAGAAGCATTTCACTTATGTGCTGTTGCTACTAAAAAATTTTAAAGAAAAAAATTCTGGAGGAAAAAAAAAGACAGAAATGGATGCGTTATAAATATTAACAATCTCATAAAAATAGGCAATAAATCAAGTCCTATGAGCAAAATTTTTCCATTATTAATTAAAGCCATATGAGTGGGTAGACTTCAGTTGAGAATTCCACCAAGCTAAAATATATCTAGACTAGTCTGACCGTATCCAAATATGCTAAGAATGTGTCTGTCTGTCTGTCTCGATATTTTTTTTCCTCCAGTTGTCCCATTTTAATTTAGTGATGAAAAATAGCTGAGTGATAGAATTAGGGATAACAGCGCTAATAGGAAACCAAACCTTCGGGCTCTTTCATCTCCCTGGTCAATACCGCCACTTATTTCCATCTCATTTCATCCCAATTTCATTCTTAGTTTGTCTGCAGCAAACTGGAAGGAAGGAATGATACTATCGACGTTTTCTTTCGCAGATCATTGAAGGATATTCGGAACTTAAAATTTTTCATTCACCTTTGCTTACGTCATACTCATTAGTGAATTATGCGTGATGAATGAGTAAAATTCATTAAGTGTGGTCACTAAGTTTTGAAGGAAAAAAATTAGAGTTAAATTTTTGATATGAATTAATTAAGCATAAGTTGAAAAAAAAGTTAATCAAAGAATAGCAATTATAATGCGAAGTAAGCAATGAGCTATTCATTCAAAATATTCATCGCAGTACTTAAAAAAAGGGAATTTCAGGCTTATGGTTAGCACATATAGATCGAGACCAGGGTGAAAGTACAAAAACACAACTCCGAGAGAGTTGTTCCTTATCAGTACTTAATCAGCAACATTTGTCCATCGTAAGGAATTCCAAAAGTTCTGATAATTTGCATCGTGTAGTATTGCATGTCACTCCACCAACGTCTCGGAAAGCGAGTGTTTTTTTCAATTTGAGGTTTTTTTCTTTTTTTTTTGACTGATCCCTAGGATTATTATCAAACGAAAAAATAAAATAAAAAATGATAAAAATATAGCTTATTTATAGAAATGTGTAAAAATGATAAAGTATATAAATATAGCTTATGTTTTTTTACTGATACTGAATTATAATGCTAAGTTTTCACAATATGGTAATGTAATTTAAGGAAATTGGAAATAAAATACTAAATAAAATATGTTGCTGTATTGTATTTTCGATTATATATATAATCGGAAATATAAAATAAATAAATAACTAAACGAATATATATATATATAATATATATATATTATATATATATATATATATATATATATATATATATATATAATAATATATAAAAAATAATATATATATTATTTTTAAATAAAATAAATAATATATATATATATTCGTTTAGTATATATATATGTTTATTTATTTATTTGTTTATTTATTTATTTATTTATTCATTTATTTTATTTTATTTTATTTACATATTTTTCCTATAGTTACAACTAAAATGAGGATCTAGAGAATGAAAATGCTGATAAATCGACTTTGCATAGGTGTCATTTAAACAAGTTTTTCATTTTCTGTTGCAGAAAATCAAGAAAGCGTGAAAAATATGGTTGGAAAGATGATCGAAATAATGAGAATGATGCCGATAAGAAAGTAAATAGTGGCGGTACTTTTGGAACCTACAAAAAGCATCCTGATAGAATAAGACCCAAAAATGATAAGAATTCACCAATACCTTCCGTTTCGTCCACTCTCAAAAATGACGATATGGCGCAGTCGTGGCAATCGTCAAACTTGAGCACATCCAGGTAATTATTTATATTTCTGAAATAAATTGCTACGGCTTAAATTGCTGTCATTATAAAGCGTAAATGAAAAAAAGAAAAAATGCAGTAATCGATGGAAGCTGAAGATAAGTTCTTTTTTCAAATTTTTTGAAATTTTTTTTTTTAAACAAATCTAACAACCAGTCAGTTCATCAATATTTTCTTTTTATTGATTAACTTAGTTTTTTCTTTCGATTAATTATAATTATAATTGGCCACGATGATAAATAAGAACTGGATTTATATCACCTAATTTTTTTCTTTAGTTGTAATATTCGTGTTTCATAAAATCCTATAAGTGATAAATTTCTTAAATTTTCTTCAATTTTTTCTTTTTTATTTTTCTCCTACTAGCTTTTTTTTTCTTCACTTAATTGAAAAAATATGTCGCCATTTGTAACACTTTTTAAAATCATTATTATAACTCATAATTTTTGATTGGAGCGCTACTGAAAATAGTTCAGATGATATAAAAATGTTAGTAATGGCTAAAATAATGAATTGTTGCAATAAGTTATTAATAATTATATTAGTTAATATAATAACGATGATGATAATTACAATAGGTTGATAGTTAAGATAACAGCAAGCTGATATTGATAAGCAATATTTTCAATCTTAATTATCCAAATATTTTATTAGAAGTATATAGCTATAGGATGATGATATTTATTTTAATGATAATGATAATGACAATAAAGTGATACCAGTGTGTAATAGTTTATTTTTGTGCATTGTAGAAGTTTGTTCAACCTATTTCGGACGACACGATCGCGTTCGGGCACCACTAATTGTATTGTATCGGTCCGTCCGGATCCCTGCTGTTCATCATCCGCTTCCGATCCTCGGTATGAATCTATATGCTCGACAATGCTTTTTTTATTTCTTATCAATTGAATTTTCAATTTTTAAATTTTCCAAATTTTACTGTTTTTTTTTCTTTTCATTAATATCAATACTGTTGTTGAATAGGAACTACTTCGCAATTTATGATTTTAGTTCTAGGAAATTTCAAAATCTATTTCGGCCAACCAAACTGTAGTTTTGTAAATATATTAGGAATTTCGATAAAATCGTAGAATCTATTTTTTTTTTTTCTTTTCTGAAGAAATCTTTTCGAATTATTTCACTGATTTTATAGGTCCACGTTAAGCTCAATGGAAGAAAAACGTAGTTCGTCAGTGATCCGTCGTCGAAGACCACGATCAGCACATTTAGATCCAAATACCTTAGTTTTTCCACCTAGGGTATGTTTTAATAGCTTTTAATTAAGAAAATTATTATACAAGTATTCCGGAAATTAACGTAATGCTCAGTATATTACATTTACAGCTTGGCAAAGATATGTCTTCCGAAAAATTTTTAAGGTTTTAAGTAATATGATTACTTTGACCGCAATTTTCATTAAAAATTAACTTGTTTCTTGTACTGTAACTGTTTTTTTTTCCATCGAAACATTTTTCTCATCTCTGGTTATATCCCGAAAGTAACTCTTTTCAGGAAATGCCCATTCAGAATATCAATGAATTATACAGGCGAATTGAGAAATTAGGTGAAGGTAGCTATGCAATTGTTTATAAATGCGAGAGCAGGTATCATCCTTGTCACATGATAGACTGTAATTTGATACTTTGTCATTAAGCAGAATACTTCAAGCATTAATAGTAGACTATTTAAATAAACTAAAAAAAATCACCCCATTGATAGTGTGTGGTGAATAGTATGTATTTTTTAAATATTTATTTACTCAGTTTGTAAATTTAAACCGGTCAACTTGTAGAAGCGATGGTAGCATTGTTGCACTGAAGGAAATTAAAATTCACAATCAAGAAGGATTACCATTCACTGCTATCAGAGAAGGTCCGATAAAATTTTCTTATCACTTAATCCGAAATTTTTAGTCTTGCATATAATAAGGCATAGATTTTTCTTTTCAATTTATAAAATGCATTTCCAAAAAAAAAATTTTTTTTTTTTTGAAATTACCGTTAATATGATTTGATAGATGTAATTCTTTTTCTTCTGTTGTGAAGGCTTTGTATGCGATAGAAGGAGGAATGAAGAAAAAGAGCTGTTGCGAAGGCTAATTACACTAATTAGTCGAAATTTTTTTAATATCTTTTTCTTATCATCTGAAGATTGGTCCTTCTATTCTATTCTTTTTGTTTAATATTTATTCTTTAAGCATCATTACTGCGTGCTTTGCGACATTCCAATATTGTGACATTGCATGATATTGTTCATGAACAGAATTCATTGGTTTTTGTTTTCGAATATATGGTAGGTTTTTGAAATTCCAATTTAAATTTTCACTTGAATTTACATATTAATATCATTTAATTTGGCACATATGTTCATTGTTTAAAGTTTTACGCTATACAATTTATGCATGAAAACTTTTATAGTTTAATTTCATAAACTAAACAGAGTAAAAGTTTGATTTGGTTCGACTTTTGTAATTCACTTCATTCCTAAAATACTACTGCTTTGTGCATTTTTTACTTTTAGAAATAAGTTTTTTTTTCTCTTTTTTTTTTTTTTTTAACAGAAATTTCAAAAAAATCTATATTCTTTGTCGAGTATTTGCTATCTAAGCTGTGAATAAATATTCCTCTATTAGACAGGCTAATATTTGTTATTTATTGTACAACGAGCAAAAAGTATTTTTGACATAAATTAACTTTGAATCATTGACCTTTATGAATTTTTGCTTAAAAAAAAAAAAAGGAAAAAACTTTTTGCATTTTACAGAAGACAGATTTGAGTAAATATCTAGAAGTGCATAGTACTGGACTGGAGCAAATGCAAGTTCGACTCTTCCTATTTCAGTTACTTCGTGGTCTTGCTTTTTGTCATGCCAAGAAAATTCTGCACAGGTACATTTATTAAAAGAAATTTTTTTAATATTTCGTATATAATTTTCATTTAGCTTTTTTAATCGTTAATTTTCTTAAAAAAGTACAGTTTTGCATCATGTTATGCTTTTTAAAAAAAAAAAAAAAAATTTTAGAATTTTTTTAACTTTTATAATTGTTCTGTTGCTTTTCATCCATCATTTTCATGTGTTTTTTTAGGGATTTAAAGCCACAAAATCTATTATTAAATGATAATGGCGAATTGAAATTGGCTGATTTCGGCCTGGCTCGGGCAAAATCAGTACCAAGTCGAACTTATTCACATGAAGTAGTAACGTTATGGTTAGTATATTTCTGTAAAGTGCGAAAAACTTTTAATAAACTTGCTGCTTTGGTGAATTTTGAGTCTGTAGCAATAGATTTGGCCACTATTCACTTGAATTAGTGAATTCCAATTTTTAGATTTCCGTTAATCTGTAATCGTTAATTCATCAGCTGCTAAGTTCCGCTCTTGTCGAACGTTTGCTTTTATTTGATTACTTATGACAAGGTGAGANTACTTTAATGAATGGTGTTTCCGCTCTTGTCGAACGTTTGCTTTTATTTGATTACTTATGACAAGGTGAGATGAAGCATTCTTAAGGGGTGAAATACTGGAATAATGAATTTATTCGAAATTGCAAATTGAATAAATAATTTTTCGAGATTTCTCTCTTAGGTATCGGCCTCCAGATGTGCTACTCGGTTCAACGGACTATTCCACATCTCTCGATTTATGGTTCGTCTTTCTTCTGTTGTTGCTTTGACCTTTTTCCTAAAATGCTGTTCGGAAATACTTGTAAAATATATTTTTATGCATAGGAGTGTCTTTTTTTGAGTATTTCAGGGGTGTAGGATGTATATTCGCTGAAATGTGTACAGGTGTGGCGCTTTTTCCAGGTACAAAGGATGTCAATGATCAATTAGATCGGATATTTAGTATCAGAGGTTAGGAATTTCAGATTGAACAATACAAACTTATGTGATCATCTTGCAGCCTGAGATGTGGAATTTCTTTTTAGGTATACCTGATGCGAAAAAATGGCCTGAAGTACTTAAGCTGCCTCATTATTCACCTGGATTTTATCCACCATATCGAGAGCTAGCTTGGGATGAGATACACAAATCTTTGATAAAACTGAAAAATGGTCAGTCACTGTTATCACTTTTTCTGCAGGTAAGATCATTGAAATTTCATTTCTTCAACACTCAAATTTTTGCTATTTTTTTTCGAATTATACTTACTAATTAAGTCTAAAATCTCTTAATTTCAGTTGAATCCAGCGGATCGAATATCAGCAAACGGTGCTATGATGCATCCTTATTTTGGATGCTTCCCATCCAGTATCCATCTGCTACCACCTACAGCTTCCATTTACTCATTACCGAAAATACGCTCCCTTCAATACTCAGCTCTTACTGTATAATTAGAGTAATTATCGTTTTAGCATTAATTACTGGTGAATCACCGAAGTGCTCAAATCTGCTTTACTTCATTTCCAACATAGCTTCCGTTCAGTGAAACTTTGCATCTTGAATTTTATCCATTTCGTTTGAAATCGAATCGAAATGTGAGAACTGCGAGTTTTTTTGATTTTGTTGAATGTGTAAATCTTAATTAGATCTTGATTTTCATTCTTCTGATAGATTTCTATCAAAGAAATAGTTGACAGGAAATACTGAAGAAATCAATGATATATATATTGTTGATGATAAAACTATTGCTCGATTTTGACATCCTTTTACCTGAGAGAAATTTAGAGCTTATCCCCCCATTACGGTGAAAAGGATTTAATGGAAAAATTCCTCGGCTCAAATTTTACAAAAATTTATTTTTTGGCACATATCATTCCATAACTTTTTTTTTTTTTTTTTTTTTGTTGCTTGTTGATAACTAATTACATTTGTAATTATTAAAAAATCAATTAATTTGAAATTTGTTCACTCGTCAAAATGCTTCTTATTTTTCTTCTAAATAAAGAAAGCACACAACACAGCATTGTTTTTTTTTTTCCGTTTCCTCTTTTAAGGAAAATATCATCAGTGTGTGACTTCAATAAAAATAAAGAATCCTTTTATTCTTTAAATTTTAAATAGTAATTTTATTAAACAGTTAATAAAAGTTTATTCAACTTCAACCTCTTTAAAATTTAAATTGAGGTTATAAGAATGCAGTGGAACTGGTAATATACCAAATGATTGAACTAACAAACTAAAAAAAAATAGTACCCACATCCTACTGCAAGTACATGATGAATTTGTCAAAGAAGCACATTTCAGTCTTACTCTAAAAACAGAAAACTTATAATCATTGCCTTATGCAGTGATAGCAATTTTAGCTATCACTATAATCGAGAGATGTTGTGTTAATGCCAGTCATACTGTGTATGCTAAATTAAAATTAAAATTAAAATTAAATTATGCTCTTTTTCTGCCATATTTCAAGTTTATCATCGAAGTGTGTCAAATTTCGAATTCTGAATCTGGGGAACCTTCCTAATTCATTTCAAGCCCTCTTCAAGCCATAAAGTGGAATATTTGTGAAGAGGATATCAGTGTTAAAATTTAATTACTTCTTCAGTTCCACTACATCTCATTTGGTCACTAATTTAAATCCTTTTCATCATTTTAAATCAGTTTAAAAATCGTAATGTGAAAAATATGACAAAGTGGAGTGGCAATTTTTTTTTTTTTTGTTTTGCTCAAACTAACAATCTTTAAAAGCAAATGAAAATAAATTTGTGTCACTCTCTCGGTTTTCAGTTGCAAAAGTGAGGAACATTTGTGAAGTACGGCTACTATCAACTGCTTTGTAATTTTGGTATGAAATTTAAATTTTAACATTAGAGTCAGACCAGGTGAACACCAACTAGAAAAAGATACCACGCTGATCAGATCGATTCTTCTGGTTCAAATGCAGTGCTGAAAAAAAAAAAGTCACTAAGTTCTGATGTATGAAAACGGAAATGTTGTTTCAAGTAATGAAAGTTTCGTGAACTTGATTCTGCTCAATAGATTTTAAAAATTTCCAGTTTTATTGAACTTGGGCGAAATATTTGACATTAAAATATCATTTCCATATCCTTATTTTAATTTGTTTTCATATGCATTCCTTTATGATTTTAAATTTGAAAAAAAAAAAGCCAACATTCCATTTCTCATTCTTTCTCTTTTCATTGCTTTTTGCGTTCTCATTTGGCTTTCTAATTTCAAAATAATTATAATTCCACCACTGAAGACAACGCCCATTGTCCAGATTAGATTTTTCTGCAGAATTGTTCCAAATTAGCCAAGTTATTTCAGCAATTTTTACCTTTGTTTTTGTTCGCTTTTTTTTTTTTTTTTTAAATTTGGCTTAAGCAAAATTTCTCGCATAATTCTGATCTATAGAATCAATTTTCGGAAAAAGTAGCTAGCACCAATGATAGTTATTGTATCTGTAAAGTTTTAGTTTATTCAATAGTTATCCTACAAATGATTGGCGCATACTTCCATACATATAGTATATCATGCTGAAAACACAAATTTCAAATGAATGGTAAGAGGAAGAGTTAGTTATTGAGATTTTAACAATCTTCATTTAGACTAATCGTCTGAGAAAACCAAAAGTGAAAAGAAAAGTTGAGGAAAAGAGTATTGTAAAAAAGATAACTACTCATAAAATTAAGTGTGAAATGATAAGGAAGTTATCAGATAATCAAAAAAAAACGAAAAAAAGTGTGACTCAGATGTGACTTTCTTCTGTATTCTGAATCCTTCTGAAGCGATATTACAAGTAAAATTTTCATCATTTTACATCCCTACAATAATGAAATGTAGTTAAATGTAAATTTAATTGATGTAATTAAATTTAATAAATGTAATTAATTAAATGTAAATGTAATTGGACGCGGTCACAGCATTTATTTTATTAGTGTAAGATAAATGATCTTGATTTTAATTAATTAACAATGCTAAGAAGCTCATTGTATGATAATGTCACTTAAAGGATAATAATTAAATTATTTTGAATTACTTGATTTATCCTGGAATTAATCAGAACTGGCAATAATTCTCCAAGTATGTTGAGTTTGAAAATTAAAAATTACCAATGGTTATCCTCAAATTACAAATTCTCTATTCTATAGGAAAAAAAAAAATCTTTATTTAAAAGTTTAAACTTCTCCAGAAAATATTAATGTTAATGGTTTATTTCTTTTTTTGATTACTATTTATTTTAAGCATTCTTTTATAACAAGAAACCAAAAAAAAAATAATAATTTAAAATGATTTTCCTCTTCATTGCATTTTTAAATAATGCAAAATTAAATCAAAATTCTTCTTTCAGTCTAAATTGATTTTCTTTTCTGCTCGAAATATTTCATTAGTTTTTACTTTTCAATGCTTGCATTTCTAAACTATATTTCTGTAAAATAAATAATTGTAAATGATTTTCTTTTCGTTTCCCGAATAAGTGAGTAAATTAAAAACGCTTCGATGAACACGTTTGTTACGTTTTCAAAAAGTTTTGAAAGGAACCGAAAGTAAGGAGAACAGGAAGAAATGTCATAATCTGTGTCCTTCTTTTTTTTTTATTATTATTATCTTTTACTTTTTTATTAGAAAATTAAGAAATGTGAAAAATTAAGTATTACCTGTCCAAGATTTGTTAGGCTTCAATATTAATCAGATCATTTTGTGGCTTAAAATTATTTTGTCTTGATCTTTGTTATAAACTTATAACCAATGCCAGCTTCACTTATTCTAACGAATTCAGATGCTATGCAGCATGAATTGAATAGAGAATCTATGAAACATAGCTTCTGTTTATTCTCTCATTTCAAATTATCACAGCAAATTTCACATTTTAATTCAATTCAATCTTTTTTTTTTAATTTCAAATAATTCAAAATATTGCACGAAAGATTTTTCACATCCTATTTTCATCGTATCATATAGTGAAAGTTTTCAACATCTAAAATGAACAAACAACAAATGCGAATGCTGATTTGCAAGAGTTTGTTGTACATTTGTTGAATGCCATTTTATTAAAAAAGTTTTAAACTTTTTTGAAAAGTCAAACCATTCCTCATTTCATCTCATCCATTTTCATCAGCAACTACAACATGTGTTCACTTTCAGATCAAAAAAAGAAATAGAAGGGATAAAATTTGAATTTAGGTTGAGGACAGTAAGAATAAAAGCAGGTCCATTCATCCATATAGATCTTCTTTTTCCTTAGTAATTATAACACATCAATTCTCCTCTTTTTTTCCTCCACTTTTCACCACTGTATCATTTTTAAATTCATTTCCGTAATTTATATAATGCTGAAAATTGAGCGGAAGGTTTAACTGTGACCTCATTTAATCATTCCACCATCATTTTCCTATTATCATATCAATTTGCAACATGACATGATGTTAGGATCATCACCTTTGATATTTATTTTTCCTTTTTTTTTTTTTTTTGAACATTCTTTTCAGAAGTGCACTGCAAGAAAATTAAACAAATTAAAAATTCAAAAAAAAAAAAAATCAATCTGAAAAGGATGATTAACTTTTGTTATTTCTAAAAAAATATTTAAACAGTGAAATATTGTTGTAATTTTCTTTCTTTTAAAATTCTCTTCACTGCGAAAATCATTCTTCAATTATTCTCTCTCTCTCTCTTTCGAAAAAAAAAAAAAGATATTTAAAATATGCTATCATTTCTTGGTTTGATAACTTCCAGAAAATTTATACGATATAAAATAATATACTATCATTAGGACTGTATCAAAATAAATGACGAAAAGTACCGATTATCCGGATCGAAGTCGAACGAGCAATTTTTTTCAACAATTACTGCATTTTATTCAAATATTAAATATTAATTTGCACTGAATTATCATCAGCGCTGTAGAAATGATGATTAAAATAATTTCATCGGAAATCGTAATTAATATTCAATATTTGAACGAAAAGTACCGGAAAGCACTAAAATTGAAGTGTTTTTCCACAAAAAATGCAATCAAGGGAGACAGAATTTAACATTCATTTTGAATAATTTACAATTAATCTAAAATATAAATGAAATTTTTATACTTCTATTATTTACACAGAGAAAAAGTTTGCAAACTTCTGTTGAAACTAATTATCCATATAGCAAATTTTTAACTTTCTTTTTACAGACGTTCAAATTGCACTTTACTTCATTAGGGTATTCAAATTCATTGTTGAAAATTTTAAAGTTTTCTGCCGCTGCTTCATTTTCTGAATTTTTTATTTTCTAATTTCTCTTTTTAAATTATTTTGCATATTTTCTAAATTACAACAATTGATTTTTTCAGTCACATTTTTTTCTTTTTTATTAAATTTAATAGGTGAATAGTTTCCGGAGCGATAAAACATGATCTTGTTGCTGATTAGTTGAATCTACAATTATTACAATAAAGTAATGAATCCATATCGTATATCAAATTCTTGTTGTAATCTGAAAAAAAAAAAAGAAAGCAATTATATCTGAATATCAAATAAGTTTTAAATTTATCGTAAAATTTAAAACCGATCAACCTCATATTTCAAAATTACACTTACCATTTCTTTCTTTTTTCTTTATTTCTTACCTGGTTGAGGTGGTTTAATGGGAAAATATTTCTTTTTTTGGACTGATAAATACTCTCTCAATGCAACAATATTATTTATTGTTGTCAATCACCTCGGCCTTTTCTCATTCTTTTTTTCGACTAGCAATAGTTTATACTTCGAGAAAAAAGAATTTCAAAATTAAAAGATGTGAACATTTAGTGCTTCATTTTCATTCCTTTCCTTCTGTGAATCCTCTATTCTGCTCGATTTTTCCATTGTATGAAAAATTTTTCTTTGACTGATATGATAAGAAGGACTATCAGAAATTTTAAACTGAAATGGCTAATAACCGTAGCATGTATTGGTAGGCAAATATCATATTGATTGTGATGATCATATATTTGATTTGTTTCTTTTATTTGTTATATATATATATTTTTTCAATCATCTGAACTTTCAGCTCATCTCATATTATCTAATCTCGAACCTGTTCAGAAGATTCCCATAACTGATTTTATTTCCCAATTAAAATGCAGCAATTTTTAATTGTAATGTGAATAATTAGGAAGATTTCGGATAATTCTGAACAAATAACAACAATTCGTATTGCATGGTAAAGGATAATGCCACTGCCAATTAATTGCTGTTATATTTGATCGAGCCAGTTTCTCAATCTTTCAATATTTTATAAGACTTCGAATGAATTCGTTTAATTATAATCCTGCACCTATCCTGAAATTCATCAGACTTTTACCTGAGAATTGTTTCTTAGCATTTATGATATTTCTGTATGCTACAGTAATTTCAACTTCAGACAAACCGACTGACGGTAGCTAAATTAAATCAACTTATTTGCAAGTATTTTAGAAATCATAGCTGAGAAAGTGATGAACTGATATGTTTAATTATTCTTATAATTTGCTATTTATTGGGAAGTATTTCAAATAAATGAGACGAATTTAGCTTATAAATTGTTAAGAGTGATTCATTCTTATGCCTTTTTTCTACCGAAGACTAAGTTTTTCAGAGCTTTGACCTAGGCTCCCTCTACATTAAGTTTTTCAGAGCTTTGACCTAGGCTCCCTCTACATTAAGTTTTTCAGAGCTTTGACCTAGGCTCCCTCTACATTAAGTTTTTCAGAGCTTTGACCTAGGCTCCCTCTACATTAAGTTTTTCAGAGCTTTGACCTAGGCTCCCTCTACATTAAGTTTTTCAGAGCTTTGACCTAGGCTCCCTCTACATTAAGTTTTTCAGAGCTTTGACCTAGGCTCCCTCTACATTAAGTTTTTCAGAGCTTTGACCTAGGCTCCCTCTACATTAAGTTTTTCAGAGCTTTGACCTAGGCTCCCTCTACATTAAGTTTTTCAGAGCTTTGACCTAGGCTCCCTCTACATTAAGTTTTTCAGAGCTTTGACCTAGGCTCCCTCTACATTAAGTTTTTCAGAGCTTTGACCTAGGCTCCCTCTACATTAAGTTTTTCAGAGCTTTGACCTAGGCTCCCTCTACATTAAGTTTTTCAGAGCTTTGACCTAGGCTCCCTCTACATTAAGTTTTTCAGAGCTTTGACCTAGGCTCCCTCTACATTAAGTTTTTCAGAGCTTTGACCTAGGCTCCCTTTACATTATTTTCACCACTACAGTGAAAATTTCTCCCAATTCTTTTCTTTTCTTTAAATTCATTCTAATTTATCAGAAAAGACGAATAAAATCGATTTGACATTTGCATTGTAAAAAAAAATTTTTGCAAAGAAAAGTAAAATTTTTTTTCTTGTTAATAATAAGTGCGCTACTTATCAGATTTTTTAACGGTAAAATTTGAAAAGATATTTTATTTTGTATCCTGTCCAAAGATTTTTTTTTTATTCAGTACTATCTCTTAGATTCTGTTCTCGTTCAGTCTCAAAATCGTTCATTTACTTATCCGTCCAATTTTCGGATTTTCCTCCTTCGAAACCCAGCAATTTAGAATTTTCCGAATAGTTTTCTCTTTTACTGAGAAGTACAATGAATTGTATGCTTACACTCCAGTTAGTAATTATAAGCATTCTATCACTGTAATTCAGAGTTTACGTATACAATGGGCAAATCTTCATCTCAATTCATCAGTTTAGAATAGAAATTAACTGAAACATCGATTAAACCATAAAAATATTATCCGTAATATTTGCATAAACATTTCAAAACTCTCAAAAAATATACAGGTCACTTCAAAAATGATGATCACAGTACAGGTCATTGTAGAAGAGTGCTATTATTTATCAAGTTCAAATCATTAATTATCACCTACGATTGCTATGTATCAAAAGGAGAAATCTGGAAAGGGATAAAACAGTTGAAGTGTGAAAGAATATTAATAATAAAACTGTCAGTTTGGTAATTAATTACTAAAAATTTACTAACTGAAATATACTTCATCTTGTCAGTACGAGATTTTACTTTCATACGATTGTTTAGATTTGACTATAAATTAAAAAATATAGTAAGAACAGATAATTATAACAAAATAAATCAATTTAATAAACAGTTTAATGTAGCGATAGTAAGTGATAACACTGCTACCATAATGATAATGAGTCATTCCAATTTAAATCAACTTTTATGTAACGATAATTCAGTACCAACATTTTAATTTCATATGTTATTTCATTTAATTTCTTACAAATTTGTTTTAAATAGCTTCTCTTTTTATTCACGAGATGGGTATTTAAACTTTTTTCAGTGATATCAAACTACGCAATTTTATATTTTTTCTTTTTTAGCTTCATAATAAAGGTTTTTTTTTTAAATTCTTTTCCCTGCTTTTAAAAATAAATTCTTTAATTCCACCTCAAACACTGTATTTATTTAAATCATTATTTCCATCAATCAGTTCATCTTTCATTGTCAGCCCTTTTCACTAATAATTCTCTATCATAAATGCCTGATTATATTTCTAAACTTTCAGGCCGCCATTTTCGAATTAGATTTTTATAAATTTTCAATCCATTATTTCTATTCCTCTTCATCCATTCCAATTTACTGCATAAAATTTTCAAAATTTTGACCGTAAGAATTTGCTGGCTTCTCAGCCAAAGATTTTACAAAATTTTCAGAATTAGGTGAATAAAATAATCAGAAATTTTCATCATTCTCAAAAAAATTTTACATTTTAATGAAAATTATTGCATCAATCGAATTAACTTTTTTTTCGTGTAATTTTTGACTTCCTTTGCAGAAATCAAATTGGAAACCCATTGATCATTTTTCTTTTTTTAAATTGGAATTATTGAAAAAATATTCGTCATCGCTATAAAAAAGTTCATTTTTAGTATCATCAAGATTATTGTTGTGGTATTGGTAATTATTCCACTAATAATATTTATCATACTAATAATCATGTCGTTATTTGACGGATAATCTACACAATTACTATGATAAACAATCGTTGTTGTGTATTTGAAGAAGCAATGCAAAGAAAGGTTTCGTGATTAATTTCATTTAGCTACATGTATGATATGAATAAATTAAATTGGTGGCAAGAATTCATTTCAATAAATATTTGTTGTATCTCAGTTGAAAATAGTTTTAATTAAAGGCGTTTGCTCTCTGCAGACTAAATAGGTCGGGGATGTGGCTAAGGAACTTGTACAGCAGATGAGAATTAATTAACCAAGACAGTCCTAAAACAATACAATTTGCTACTTTTGCAGAATTGCTAATTAATGAAATCACTTTGTCTATGTGTTAGTATCACCGAATGAGTATGTAAATTAGTTTGAAACGAAAAGGTTTATAGGAAAAGTAAATTTTGAAGGTTCATTGGACAATAACTAATATCATTTTGATGGTCATTATGGGTCATCTCGCTGAAAATATCTGTCACAGATTTATTGTCACAGTAATATCTGTCATAGATTTATTGTCACACACCGCACAAGTCATTAATCTTTTCATAGATTTTTCAAAATTTGAAAATCATTTTTTAAATGCTAATTATCTCAACGCAAATTTTAGCTTTTAATTATTCTGGCTTCTGCTGAGCGATAAAAATTTCGCGGCTGTTATTTAATTATTGGGCACACTATATCGAATTTTAAAATATCACCAGCAAAATAATAAATAATATTTCATAACTTTATTTTTGATAAATTTCAGGTAGAGTAGAAGTAAAATTTGCATTTTTTTTTTTGAAACAGGTCACTGTCAATTACTGTTTTCACGAATTTTAACAATCATTTGCATGACCAACTTTCTCTCTGCACCTGGCACTCATTGTACATAAATTTATTATCATAGCATGACTTGTACATACTTGGACAATTTCAACAGTATGGAAGAGATAAGATAAAAAAATAAAACACGCAAAATAACCTTCCTTGTCCTTCACAGTTCAATAATCAAATTACACACCTCTCTCCCTCTCTCTCTCCCTCTCTCTCTCTCTCTCTCTCTCTCTCTCTCTCTCTCTCTCTCTCTCTCTCTCTCTCTCTCTCTCCAATTGTAAATTTTTTATTGGAACAATAAAATTGTAACTTTTTCTTTTTCTTAAACTAATGTAACTTCAGATGGCGAGAAAATGAGTTATTACTATTTATTTTTTGTTAATTTTAACAGGTTAACAAGTTTCTTTGCTTCTTCTCTTTTTTTTTTTTTTTTTTTTTTTGCATGTATAAATAATATGAGCTAACGCGAATAAGTATAGCGTGAAAATTTAAAATTTTATTTTACAAAATTTAAATTATTTAAAGGCTTGCAATTATAATTATAGGATTTGATAATTCATCGAAATATTTCATTAAGTCAGGTGGACTAACCAGAAGATATAGCATATATGTGATTATGTCAAGTGTCACACATTCTTTCATCTTTCCGATCTTATTCTTATCATTTGAGCAATTTGTTAAATCAGGTAAAAAATTAACTAATTATTATTGAAACATTTCGAGTGTTTTAATTTACAGATTTCTTTTTTTTTTTGTTTTTGCTATTTGTTTATATTTCACATTTTATTTTATTTTATTTTTTTGCTAAAAATTAATTCACAACTTATTTTTTCTGTTCCTTCTGCTCTTTATATTTCAATTTTTCAAAATTTTTGTTTCATAAAAATTAATTTTTGCAAATTCCTTTACGATTTATTTTAGGAAACTATAATCTTCTAAATCTTTTATTTCAAAATTCATACTCTATCAATATAAATAATTTTCGTATAGATTCGTATAGTTGTTATATTTTTTAAAGGCAGAATCCATCCAGTCTATGTCAAACTTTGAAATAATTTTTAGAGCCATCAGTACCACTACCGTCACCTGCACAAATCTTTTCCGGAAATCCTGATTCTGATTTGGGCCAGCAAAATCCGTTATCATCTCTTGCTTACGGATTGACACAGTCATTATCAGATAATTCAACTTTTTCTCCATTACTTCGAAAAATGGCTTCAGTATCGTAAGTAGTAAACATTGATAATGAAAAGTGTTTAAAATTTAAATTTCATTTTTGCAAAAATTGCGCCAATTCGCTTTTCACTTTAAAAGAAAAAACTTTCAGTTTTTTTTTTTTTTTTTTTACAATTTAAAGAGATAAAGTTTTGCTGATAATATTGATTTTATACTGATAATATTGATAATACTGATTTTCTTTTTGCAGTAGCAAATTTCATGAAATTTGATAACAGAAAATTTCTTTATTTCTTCTATTAAATAAACATTTTTTTTCAATCCCAACGATAACTATTACAATGGCCCACTCAGCTGTCGTTTCTTTTCAAGTATTCAAACTTTAAATTAGGCAGTTGGAAATGCTTCGTTGCCCAAAGCAAACAAATATTTGGCCATTAGTGGGCCAATACAACTGGTTTAGATCGGTTTTCATTCCGCTCATGGGTACTGTTATTTATGTGTAAATAAATTTCTTAAAATAAAATCCTATTTTAACGAATTAAAATGATTTTACAATAAAAGGCATCAAGTTGGCAGCATTTTCGTATGAATAAATTCCAGTTAAAAAGAGGAAAAATGCCAATTTATGAAACAAAAAAAAAAAGATCGTTTATTAAATTTATTGAAGAATAAGTTTTTTTTTTTTGCATTTCTTTTCTTTTCTTTTTTGGTTCTGTATCGACTTTTTGTTAATTTATTTATCCAAATGTAAAAAATAGATTACATTTTATTCGGCTGTACAATATCAATTAATTAATTCTATAATTGGCAGCATTGCTTTTCAACAACTGATATGATAAGATTATCATGCAAGTATTTGCAACACTTTCTCTTATTTCTCGCTTGGCTAAAATATGAAAATTTTCTGCACCAGAAAAAATTACATCACATGCAACTAAAGTATCTTCAAAAGTACCAATTTACAAAAAATACTTGAATTTTCCAGAAAGATCCAGGATACATTTTAATGATTCAAATTAGTTCGACTTTAATTCAGCTGTTTTTTTTTTGCATGGAAATCAAGTGATATTTTACACCTGAAAAAGACTAATGTTAAATTTTTAAATAAGAACGATTGTTGGATAATGCATTCAGAGATTTATCCAACTTAACTTACTAATTCTCAAACAATATTTAGAAATATAACGTAAAAATTTCAATTGCTAATTAATTGCTTCTGAAATTTGCTGCAATTGAAGCTAATTTCAGCTCACAGAATAGCGATGAAAAAGCATCGACAAATTTATTAAAGTATCGAAAAGGAGAAAAATTGTCGAAAAAATTTTACATCATGCCGAAAACTGACAGTGTAAACGAAGTATGTTTTTTTTTTTTTTTATTAATTTAGCTTTTTTTTTTCGCTTCATTTTTATTCGAAAAACTTAAAAAGTCGAAAATTTTCTCACTCTATGTAAAAGTCTGAAACATTAAGTCAATAATTGTTTCGATTCTTAAATATTTTTCATTCATCCGTTTTACTATACTTTCAGATATCAACAAATAACGCGATATTTCGTTCTTTTCGGGAAGACAACTTTGATGAGAACTATCAAAGAATTAATGAAACTTATTTTTTAGAAGGAAACAATTCAGATATGCAACATTTTCATAAATTTTACAATCAGGTATAGGTACCATTAATACTTCAATTTTCCACACAAATTATATAAATCACCATCATATGAATGCTGAAAATTTCTGAATTATGTTCCTGATTAGAATTCAGTAATTTATGCAAAAAAAAAAAAAAACAAATTCTCGAACAGAGTAGCAAACTTGAGTTAACTCTTCCGATAAATACTCTTCAGTAATTTATGCACCTTATCAGGCATATGTAATAATGAGTTTAATTATATTTAGAGACAGGAAATATTATTTTTAATAAAAATTTTTATTAATTTAAGAATTCGGAAGAATTTATACTTTCTAATGCGATTTTACGCTTCAGCTCACCAAATCACATAAAGTTCAATCATTTTTGTTGAAAGAATATAACCTTCCCAAACAAATTTAATCAGTTCCTGTCAGATCTAATATGAATTTTTTCTTTTCGTATAGATGCGCATAAATTAGGCAATTATACAACTATTATACATTAAACTTCATGACCTTACGTAAAAAATTAGATTTCACTACCAGTTCCATTATTGATGCCGGAAGGTATTTCAACTGAAAATCAATAACTAATTTAATAGTATCATTGAAATTTCAAAAGCCTAATTGTTGTAAACACTGATAGTATAATAAAAAATTAAATTCTGCATTTCTTTGGAAAGTGAAAGAATGATTGGAAATACGACAATTAGAAAAAAAAAAAAAGGAAAAGAAAATGTGTGGGGATGTTTTATTGCTATATCTAAATAAAATGTTGCACATGAAAGGATAATTCGTGAAAAAAGTAGCTTTTAAATTATTTTGTTAAAATATTTCTTTTTTAAAATTGAGATCAATTTCTAGATACAGCCAAGTTCCAGGTAGAAGTATTTTCTAGGTGGAACTGTTTGCTTTGATCTTCAAGGCTTAAATAGAAGCAATTGCTAATTGGCTCAAGATTATTTTTCATTCCTTCAATTTCATTCCTCTTCTTTTCACTTCTTCCTCTCAGTCGCTTTCCCTACCGATTTCATTATTTTTAAAAGTCCCCTAACTGTGTGTTTTAAAAATTTCTAAATGCCTTCGTATTCATTTTTCTGTAGAAGGAAAATGTGATAAAAGTTGCAATAAAGTAATTGACCATTGACTCTTAAAGTGACCTTTCTCCATCACATCTTATCGTTTTTATATCAAATTTCATTTGTTTCTTTTTTTTTTCAGCACATTTTATTGGCTTAATTTTACTTCACTTCATTTGTCGGAAATGCAACGTTCCGGATATAACTTACGTGAAATATACATCAGATCCTAAAATTACTCATCGTCAAATGTCTGCACTGATTGTGTATTACTATAAGAATTATAAAATATGCAGCAATTTGTAATTTGTTATGATTTTTAAGGAACCACCAATTAACGAATCATTTTTTACAAGTAATCTCGATAGAATTTCTTCGCAACAACTATCACCACTATTATCATTTAAAGTTATCACTAAGACGAAGCCAATCACGAATACTATTTCGCATGGTATATTTTTGCTGTAATTTTTGGAGTTAAATTTTTACAAAAATCTTTTCTTTCATACACGATAGAAAAAAGATAAATATCACTAATAATTAGTAAGCAATGCTCTTTGTGAATTATTCTTCGCGGAAGACAATGAAAGATTAAGTCAGTTGAAATTAAAACATAAAACTAAAGAATCAATGTTTGCAAATCTGATAATTCCATGTTATCATACTGATAATTGAAACAGCTATGCTAATATTATCTATAACTCCACAGTGTTGATTGAAAATTTTTTGGTTTCAACTTTTTATGCTGCAATATTATCACTAATTTAGACACTATCGATAAGAAATAAGAGATAAGTCATTGATTGAGTTCTGACAGGAAGCAGACCTTAAATTGTCGGTATACGGAAAGATGGAAAAATGAAAAAAGAAAAAATAAAATAAAAATTGGTAAGAAACCAAACTGAAATTTTGTTTTTCAGATTTTGAAGAAGTACCATTCACATCAATCAGTCTAGATAGTGAAAAAACGGCCAGAGAAAAGAATCGAAGTTTGGATATTAATGATATCAATCATAGCTTAAGAAATAATTTAATCTTGCCAGATGATAATGATGATGATCAAAATCCATTAGTACCGGAAGAGCATAACAAATTTGAGCAGAAATATCCAGAAATAACGACTACTTTATCCACACTTAAATACTGGGAGATGCAAAGGACCGATTCCGGTCAGTCGATCATCAAAGTTACAACAGCAACTCCTACACTTCATCAGACTAACCGAATTAATGAATTGCATGACTTCAGTAATATTGGAAACGGAAACGGAATTGTAGAAGATAGTAACTGGATTGAAGATGTTAGCTTAAAATCTGATGACAATGTTGTGGAATTAAATATTTTAAGGTAATTAAAAATACTTTCTAATTTAACTCATCTCTCTACCTATTCTGCATTTTAGTCATCTAACTAATAATTGTATTTAAGTTGATCATTTTTAGGAAAAATCCATCACTACTTTCGATCTCTACTCCTCAATTGTCAACTTCTACCACTAGCACTTTGATCAATCATCTTGTTTCCGATGATGATTTAATAGCAAAAACCACCACTGATGAAACTATTTTCACTACCAAATCAGACTTATTCTTCACAGCTCTTACTTCAAAGCAAAATCAGAAGCCTCCATCAGCAGCAGCAGCAAAAATGATTTCGGCAAATGATATTACTGATTTCGAATCATCATCAACCGAATCTTCAAAGCCCCTCACTACTGGCATGGATGGTTTAGTGTTGAATGTAGAGGAATCTGGACATGAAAATCTTTCACTATCTCCAGAATCTGATCTTCTTTCGATTCCTACACTTCATCTGTCAGCATTACCAGCACCATCTATTGCTAGTGATTACAATGACCTGAATGAATTTCCATCGATCAGTGTCTTTTCATCGAATGACAACGATGAAGGAGAACAGTCAGAATCATGGAACAGCAAAAATTCTGAAACGACAACTAACAGAAATTTCTATCGCAAAAAAGAAAATTTCGATCTTTTGCCACATGAAAATGTGAAGTTAGACAAATTTAACAGTGAGAAAATTACCGCTAGCTTAGTTAACAGCCAAAAAGAACACTATCAGTTGAGAACGAAGCAAATATCCACTGATAAGCCTGTGGCAAAACTTTCATCAAGTAGTGATTCAGGTCAGTAGTTTGAAATTCTATTTGATGAGTAAAGTTATTTTTTTAATGTTTAAAAAATCTAAAATGCTCAAATGTGAATTTAAAAAAATCAAAGAGAGTCTAAACATTTCTATAATTAATCCTTAAAAAAAAAAAAAAAAAAATGATTTATTAAATGATCAGTATGCTATCTGTATTGCAAACATTTTAAGAAATTTTGTTGCGAAAATTTTAATTATCATGGAATTGAGAGCTGAATTGAAAGATTTAGAAATTTTAAATTTTATTACTAAACAATCTTTCTATCAATTATAATGCCTTCTGAGTGCGATTAAACGAGGTGTTGAATTTATTATCTAAAGAAAAAATAAAATGCCTAAAGATTAAAATTAGCAACTAGTTTTTATCATTTTCTAACCATTTCCAGGAGTTCATTTCGAGATTACTTTAAAATATATATATATGATCACATTATCGCAGTGCTTTTTTTTTTCTTTCATTATCAATCTTAGGTTTTGGTCCCCTCGAGCTATCATCCATTCTGGGTAATGAAATTGACAAAACATTTGCCAATTTAATTAATTTCGAAAAACAACAATTGGGTATTTCAATACCGAAAAATCCCAATTTGGCAGCTGGAGTGACCATTGCACAAGTGCCAGAACAGGATAGCATCGATACCGTTATGGTTCTTATAAATTCTATATTGTTTTTTTTTTTTTTTTAAATTTTAAAAAAACGAAATTTATTTCGAAGTTTCGAAAGTAAAAAAAAAAAAAAAAATGAATGAATGGATCAATTGGATACGTTATTTTGTTTATTTCATTTTCATACTAATACATAAACAGCAATTGTTTCGAAAATAAAAATTTGAAATTAATTTTAAGACAATTGGGAACAAAGAAATTTCATTCAAACGAGGACTTATGAATGGTAAAGTATTGGAGAGACAAAAAACCTTTGTTGCTGGTAAACCTGTCACCTTGGAGATGTGGAATCCTATAATATACGGTAAAAACTTATGGATTATTTTTAAAATTATCAAATTTATCAAATTGCTCACTTATCAAACGGTATGTTGACGAAATAACTTATTTTTTCACTTATCATATTAGAGAAAATCGTCGAATAATTTTGCTAAAACCATTAAAATAATAAATTATCTGAATAACTAGCAAACTTTTATTATGATGAATTACTATTAATTTAATGGAAAATGAAAACCAAAGTACAATTTTTTTTTTTGAACTATCATCATTAAATGGCGCTTCATATTCTTGCTATTAATTCTTGAATTTTTGTTGTAACAGTTATGATAATATTAAAATGAATTAGTTACGAACGTTACTATCCTTACTTGTAATATTAGATAATTATTAGAATATCATAATTGGTAAATTTCTGCTAGTTCGCTAGAAATTTTTTCAGTCTTATTTAACTTTGTAATAGCAGAAGAAAGACAATTGCGCAAAATGCTTATTGCTGTATTAAAATTAGTATTAAAAGCACTGAAGTTTTCTAAATTCACTACTCTTTGTCTTTCCTAAGAAAGAAATTCAAATATTGTTTTGTTTTCTTCTGAATAAAAAAAAAACTTAGAATAAGAGCAAACAAAATAATTAAAAAAAAAAAAGAAATTGTGAAAATAACAGCACTCTTTTTTTATAAATATCATTCGAAATATTTCATTTCGCTGTAATTATCACGAAAATGATTTTGATATCTTTTTATGAGCTCTTCTTCTTTATCACATTCAGAATTCTAGACAATAGAGGGAATGGGATATAGTATTTGCTATTAAACCATTCTACTTCTGATTATTTAAAAAAAAAAAAAAAAAAAAAGAAGAATTCATGCTTGTTTGGTAGAGTTAAATATTAATTTAAAGAGAAAAAAAGAATTGTATGAATAAATCTAAGCTATACTGGCCACTAATTAAGATAATTACTCACTAATTTATTTAGATTCAACAACTAGTTATTTTCAGTCGTGACACTACAATTTCTAGATATCATCTAGCTTAAGAAGGCTTTCTTTTGAATAATAAAGCAATATCTTCTGAAAGTCCATTTACACGTTTTTTTACTTCTTCGTTACCAAAACATTTTCGATGTTTTTTTGTTAATTTAATTTCTCCGAAATTTTAATTGTAATCGATTTTGTGCACTGATTCTTTCAGTCCTAACTTCCAAAATTTCTAAATTCTGATCTTAGCCTTTACAATCCTACCGCTTCACTAGAGCTATCAATGATTAATTAATTTCTATGTTGGCAAATGCGATACATCCTCATTCAGAGAAACGATGCCAAGTTATTTCTAATCGAGAATGTCGAAAAGGTCAAAAGTAATAGTTGTTGATGCACACAGGTCACGACTGGATAACAAATCCTGCAGCTGTAATACACGGAATCAGAAAGAAGTTACAAGCTGAAATATATAATGTTGAAATGAAAACGAAAGGCATCAATCAAACTGCTCGAACATTTGGTGTGCGAAACTTTTTAGATGATATGCAGACGAAAAAGGAAAGAAAAGTTGAAGGAATGAGTGGGAGTTATATGGAAAAGTTGGCTAGAGCTTGCTACACCGATGACGATGGTATATGATTTGTTAAGATAGCATGAAATTTTAGCTAATAGGCCAGTAAAAGATTAAGAAATTTTAAGCTTAATGTTAAACCGAATTTATTTGAATAATTTTGTTAAATTTTTCAAATTTTTTGTTTAAGAAATCACTTTAAGTCTTGCTGGAATTTCTTTAAACTAGATGAAGAGGCAAGTTTTCAGATGCTACTGATAATGATGATCAAAAAAGGAACATTTTAGTGATGCATACTAACAAGGCCAATAATTTCTTAATGAATAAAATGAAGGTATGAAACTTTCAGATAGGTTATTTTTAACTATAGGAATTATTGAAAGTCATTGTAAAGTGCTTGTTCTGATATCATTTATATGAGGAAGCTGTTGCAATACAATTAAATAATTAATAGAAATAGAAATAATAGCGAAATAAATGAGTGATTAAAGGGTACAGGAAATAATCAACAGTGCTTTTACGTGACCAAGAATTGCGTCCTAACTGCTACGTCACCGTTTGAACGACGTATTGGCATGAACTTGGGCGAATGTGCACAATTCTGTTCAAGGTAGGCGGAAAATCTTCGACGTAGAAATAACTGAAATGAAATGATTCGTTCAAGTAGTTGCAGGGATTAATTAATTGATTGGTTTCTTTTTAATTATCTGGAGAAATTTTCATTTAGTTTACCTGGCTGTCTTTCGGCATCCTTTTCATCACGCTTCTCAATCTGCGATACTTATCACTTCAAATTTGGCTCGCGTGGAAAAAAAATGATAAAAATGGCATGGCATTACTATTTGGAACCACAGCCCAGTTATGCTCCTGGATGCTCAACGGGTTATTTATGGATGTATTTCTTAGTATGAGCCTTATATATATTTTACGTTAAAGACTGAAAAATCTCTTCAATAACTACTAATCAGTACTGAATATATTGATAATAATAATAAATAATAACAATGATAACGACAATAATAATGATAATAATATTAAATAATAGTAATAATAATAAACAATAATAATAAATAGTAATAATAATAATAATAATAACAGTAATGAAACAATAGTTATCAAATAATAGATTCCTGATAATAACGTAAGTGAGAGTAGCCTAAATTCTGACAGCTTAAGTAATGATAACTTTGTGATAATATCTCTGGCAGAGTATTTTGTAGAGCAGTTTACTTATTTTTTTTTTTTTTTTTTATGTTTCTTCCTTTTGTTACGATTAATTTCTTCTGTCTTCTTTTTCAGAGAGTTTTTTAAATCAAATGACAATAAATAAAGCATTTAAGAAAGGAAAGCAATCGATAACAAAGTAAGTAATCTAATATAAACTTACTAGCTTGTTCTGAACACCTATCCGTTTGTAATTCCATCATTTGCTCGTTAGTTATTTAAATTTATATAGAACAGTAAATTCGCTACTACATTATCCTTTTTTCCATCAATTCATTCTGCAGCAAACCAGAAGAAATAGCTTCTACCGGAAAGAAATCAAGATTTCCCGTTTATCGTGATTCTTCATCGTTAAAAAATCATGGTACAGATAATGAAGAATACGGTACGGTTGTTGAATTTCAGTCTACCCTTTGCCTTACTTTTACCCTTTGCTAGTTAAATTTGAGATAAGAAACTGAAACAAGAATGAACGATTGATTAGAAACTGAAAATAATTTGTAGGTGGAAAGCAATTTAAAATCCCTAAAATTTCAGTTTGTTCAGAGGGTGAGAATATTTTGTTGACAAAAACGCCTGGATGGCGAATAGCAATATTGAACGGTCGTAAGCGAAGATATTTCACATCTGAAGAAGACTGTATTCAGTCATGTTATAGAAATAAGGTTAAAGTTCTCATTTTGCTCGTTACTTTTTGATTGAAAAAAGAAACTAGTTCAAGTCCTAGTATTTCATTCAAAAAAAAAAAAAAAGATATAGCTCAAGCTAACATTTATAGAAGAAAAAAGAAAATTTAAAAATTATAAAAGAAAGCACTAATTTTTACAAGGATAAATTTGAATATTTCAGTACAAAAAAACGGTTTATTCTTGCTCCTCAGCAACATTTGAGAAGGATTCAAGTCGATGCAATTTATATTCAACAATATCTCCGGCTAACTATACTTTGATACGTGATACTTCGGCTGTTCACTATGAGAAGAATTGCTTTCCTAGTATGAAAAGTTGCTTTAAATTTTGAAATTAAAATTATTTCAAATTTTTCCCTCATTGCTTTTGCAAAAAT
Source organism: Setaria digitata (assembly GCA_003640385.1). Lineage (NCBI taxonomy): Eukaryota > Metazoa > Nematoda > Chromadorea > Rhabditida > Setariidae > Setaria > Setaria digitata. The sequence goes on from RCAB01000029.1 coordinate 55,636, forward strand.
AAACACGATGAAATTTAAATTTTATTTTGGAATTTGCAGGACAAATCAAAGAACTATGCGATGGAGCGCTTATTGAACGTCAACCACAACGTGTACTTCTCACGTTTCCTGGTGCTATTTTGACGACATCTACGTTAGTGAATTGTCTATTGAACTGTTTCCTCTCAGTTCAAAATGGTCGAGCATTTCAGTGCCATTCGTTGATGTATTTTTATGAGGTCAGATTGTACTCTTCTTAATTCGAATGCTAATTAGCAACTGCAGTTATCTGTTTAATTAAATTAATCAATTTTCCTCCGCCAATTAATGCAACAATTTTGACATCGTTCATTTCTTATTTCAAGAAATAAATGCATTAAAATGAGTTAATTTTCAGCAAGAAGTGGATAATTGTATACTAAATAGCAGATCACAAAGCAGTCAGCCAGATAGTTTAAAGGAAGAAACATTCTCAGCTGTTGATTATTTTGGTTTGGATGAATGTTTAGATATTTCTTATACGGTTAAGTTCTTTTCCTATATTTTTAAGAAAATTTTAGCTTCCTTTGTAAAATCTACGCAGAGTATTTTCCTTTTAAAAGATTAGTTATTTAAATTTTCAGGATGAAGAATTAAGAAACAAAGAAGCAAATCCATTTCGGACACATCGATATAGGGAAAACATCAGAAATTTCCAGAGAAACGAGGGAAGCAAATTTAGTAATGCCCAAGCTCCATATTTTAAATGGTGATTTTGAAGCAGCTTCCAGAGATTAACGACAAAAGAAGGCTGCCTTTGTTAATTGCAATTCGAATTCAGTTTCGGACTTCCAGTAATTTGGAACTCGTTTTTTTTCGTGTCCCTTCATTTATTTGTTTTCTCATCCTTACCAAAACTATTTAGACTTCAAGTAAAGTTACTGGAAATGAAAAACGAAGCAAACATGAGTCAAATCTCCAATAATTCCCAGTATAACCTTTTAGTGAAAAATACCTGAAAAGTTGCTCATGGATCTACACTGCTGATCCTTTCCTTTTTTCATGCCCGATCTCCTACCCTACAAAAAATGAATCTTTAACATTTCAGTAAGTTTCTTGTACAGTGATCTAAAACGCTACTGGATGCCCAAAGAAAACGATTAATTATACACTCTGGCCCCGTTACTCACTTTTTTTCTTTTTAAATTNAACATTTTTTCTTTTTAAAATAATCAAGTTGTACAATTGCTATTTGAGTTTTGCTATCTGATTGTTGCACATATGAAAGAAAATTTTTATTAAATGTTTTATTTTTAATAAATTTAAAAATCCCTCTCCAAATGATTCCAACGAAGCAGAAAATGAAAATTACTCTGACGATATGAGCAAAATTTTATNTTTTTTCTTTTTAAATTACTCAAGTTGTACAATTGCTATTTGAGTTTTGCTATCTGATTGTTGCACATATGAAAGAAAATTTTTATTAAATGTTTTATTTTTAATAAATTTAAAAATCCCTCTCCAAATGATTCCAACGAAGCAGAAAATGAAAATTACTCTGACGATATGAGCAAAATTTTATTCTACAACAACAAAAATTACTTAAACTCGACTATTTTCATCCTTATCTATGATTAAATGAATGATTCGTTCTTTCAAAGAATAAACAAATAAAAAATTTAATTCAATGGCCTATTTATTTATGCACCTAGATATTGACGCTCCCACTTAGCGCTCTGATAGTCTAAACCTCGAATTTTATTTCCACTAGAGGAAAAGAACAAGGGCAACCATGCATTCAGCAATATTAAATCGCATTTGAATATTCATATAATAAAATAGGAGTGCGGCTAGTGAATTGAATCTAGCACTTAACATATTTAACTGAGCAATTTCATCGTCATTGGAAATTCCCAGCGGAATCTTCCCAGCATGCAGTAATACTAGGCTCACTAATTGACTTCCGGACCTGCTTACATTTGCAGTGCTACGTTTAATGTGTTTAATTATTTATTAAACACACTTTACTATTTAAAATATCTTAAAGATATTTAATAATATGGGAATTGCCCCATAAGTCTCATCGGAAATCTTCAGTGAAAGTAGAAAGCTGAAGGTCGAAAACTCCACAACAGTACTCGAAAGAAAAAAAAAAATGACCGTTTTAATTTCTTATACAATAGTGAACTTTTAGACACCTAAATCCTTGTAGCATTAACCGATAGACAAGCCAAAATTTTCCAATTCAATTAAGAAATTTCTTCTATAGAAGGAAGAAAACGAAAACAGATTTTTTTCTAGTATTCTCAAAAGCGGTAATGGTGATTCCGCTTCAAAGCTGCACTGAAACAATACAAAAGAAATAACACAGAGATTTACTCCAGCCAAAAATTTTAATCCAAAAAAATTAAACAACTGATAGTAGAAATCGAATAAGTGAAAATCACCTTAGGGTATTACAATCACTAAGTAACGTGAAAAAGAATGTAAAGATAACAGATCTACCGAGTACTGAATAATCAACACTTCTTTTTTTCTCTTCTATTTAATCACGACAGCATTCTTGTAGAATTTATGGCCTTAATTTCAAAAATTACTCTAAAGATTTTTTTTTTCAAAATACCAAACAATTACAAATACAAGATATATATTCTCTAACAAAATGACAAGAAATGAATGAGGAAAAAAAGTGCTTTCAGAAGAAATAATTTTTTAAAAGTAAATTTTACTTGAATTGCCATCAAACTGTAGCATGTTTAAAGCCTGCTAAAATCTTTCAACGATAAACTAAATAACAACCATACTGAGGAGAAATACATTATCGAGATACTTGGTCAAGAAACGCACAAAAAGCATGCATGGAAGAGCACAAAAAAAATATTAAAAACTAAAAACAGAGCATCATTTTTTATCAAATCTACATGTACGCTCAAAATTATCATACGACAAACAATCGATAAGGCCAAAAATGAAGCCGGAATGGAAACTATATGAAAATTTCTTTTTCCGAAACATTGGAAAGTTGAAGAATCTATCTTCACACTAATTACATTAATATAGGATGAAAAGGCCAAAAGTTTAATGAATGGCAAGCAATCTTTCGCATGTGTTTGCAAGCAACAATTTAACAAGGAAAAACATACTGAAAATTAAAACAAGTCAAATAAAAAGATTTAGAGCACACCGAGAAGTACCAGACATTATCATCCGACCATTCTAGTTAATACTTGTATTTATCACCGTCCTAACGGTCTTTTAAAATGCAAAAGCCTGGAAGATCCAAAAAAAGTTGTGTTTAGTGAAAAAACCTCATTAGTCACGCATGATACTCTACCCAGTTCCTGCGAATAAAACAGATGACTCTAAAGTCTACTATTTCGGAAATATGAGACAAAGCATGTCCTTGTTTTGTTAATACAATGTTTTCCATGAGAATTCAAAAAAGGAAGTGTTCTGACAATAAGAAAAATTAAAGGCCATTTAAAATGATACAGCTCCTAAGTCCTCAAATCTGAAAAACTTGAGTTCGAAAAACGTGTCAGAATAAATTAAATTTCAAGAAGTTAAAACAAATACTATGCTTTTTGATCTCCTTAATGAAAAAACTTGCAATGGAACGATGTAAAGTGATCAAATGGAGTGGTTCAATAAAAATTTGCTAATAATCCAAACTTCAGAAGAATTTGATGTAAAGAAAGAAATAAGCACGACGGTACAATGAAATCAAACAACTCACAAGTAAACATACTATGTTGCAGAAACTCAGAAAAGTATATCGATTACGAGAAGTGAATAAAAATGTATTTTTGCATTCTTCAAGCAAAATCAAGTTACCTAATTGAATTAGCTTCTCTGTGCAGAAAGTGAAACAGAAATATTTTTCATTTTCAAGAAAGGAAATTTTCATTAAAGCTGCGTGACGGAAGCTGCAACTTCCGAGAATTCTTTGCTCAGCTGTCTTACCCGCTGCTATGATTAGTCCTGAAATGTACAAATCTGCCCACAGCGTTTTAAAAGTTAACAGAAGAGAGATAAAATGCACAATAAGAGTGGCACTGCTAAAAAAATCCCAACTTCACAAAATTAACTGAAGTTCGAAATTAAAATCTAAATATGTGCGGCCTATATAAAGCTTTGGGGATCTCAACATAGTTCTTCAATCTAAACCCTAATTTTAGGCAAATTAATCATAACACTACAGCTGATAGATAGTACCCTTCAAATAATTTGTGCTCTGATCAAAATAATAGAGGTTTTAGAGGGACGACATATACAAAGAAAAAAAAAAAGGAAAAAAAAAAGATTGGTGATGACAAACTCAAGAAAATTCCCATGAGACACTGTTTCAAACTCTTGCGTTTCAAAAACAACAACATAAAAAATGAAAGTAGAATCAATACACTGAATGGCATTAAGCGGAATGGTGTAAGATCAAGGAAAAAATTTTAATAAGTAACGCCGACTGCTGCATTAAAAAGAACAAAGTTTGAAAGCACCTAAAATGAACAAATCGTCATAAAGCAATGACAGCATATGACGAACATTGAAAAGTGCAAGAAAAAGCATAGCAATAATAATTAACTGAAACTATAAGTGACAAATAGTTGAACATACCTAAACTAATTGCATTCACATTCCTTTTTAAGCCATTCCAAAAACACCAAAGCTATCAGTTTGCACACTTCACAACCTTACACTCGAAATTTAACGAAAAAATTTCAAAGTATAATGTAATTCCTTTCTCTGACAAACACGCACAAAAAAAGAAACATGTCACATAAACAATGTGCTGTTCCAAAAAAAAACATGGCAAAGTGCAAATGGGTTAAAAAAAAAAGTTCAGTTTTTATCCCCAAATTCTCTTCATGCGTATGAAGTCGACAATTTCCATTTAAACAGATAATGAAGCTGGCTGATAATTTGCGAGGGACTTTTACATCACAGCAAGTTTCAAAAACACTGCTATACAGTTAACTCGAAAATATCAATTAAACTGAACAGCCTAAAACATAGCACCTTGCTTCCGTGAAAAACTTGGCTTAGTTTAGTAAATATTGGTTAGTTTCATAAGGCCACTGATCAATGTACAATTTTTAAAAAATATCCTACAAAGTTGTGAACAAAGAAAAAAAATATTACCCAAATAGTTAGGAAGTGGCATGTGAAGCAGCTGAAGTTGCTGTTGTGGTGGTACTGCACTCCCTGCCTCTATAAGCTTCATTTTCTATGAATGCTCTCAGTCGGTCAAGATAAGCTGCATGTAGTTCGACATCATTATGGCCTGCGCCAGGCACCCAAAGTGGCTCGACTGAGGAAGGGCAATGTTCGTAAATGGATACACCATGCGAAAAGTCGATCACCTGAAAAAAAAAATGACTGCACCAAACACCAAACAAATTTATTGTTTTGACTACTGTTATGAAAAATAGAAGCAACTACTTACAACTTTAGAAGATGGCCATGACAATTATATAAATTAGTCAAGTATAGTAATGTGAAACACTCACAGATAATACTAAGCAAATATATGCAGAAGCAATATGAATTGAGGAGAGCTTACAATCGCAAAAAAAAAATAAATTTTAACGATGACTAACCTCGTCGTCAGTACCATGGATAACCAATGTTGGACAACTCACACGTGCTACTTTATCGATAGATGGAAAAGCGTCACAACACCACGTTCGTTGCGTTCCAGGAAATGCCACGCGCATTCCTGACATGAGCGGCGAATGTAAAATAAGTGCTGCGACAGAGCTTTCGGTGCTTGCCAAATCTACACTTGGAACAGTTCCTAAATGCAAAAAATGAAACGAGTTTATCAATCGTTGATTTCACTTCAAAAATACCATAAACTGCAAAAAAAGTGATTATTTCTTTTCTGAAGCTGAATGGATGAAAAAAAAGGAAAAAAAAAACTGCACTTACCAATTGACTGACCATAAAGAATAATTTGATTTAAAGGCATCTGATATCTTGAACGCAGTGCAGCTAACGCGGCTGCAATATCAGCGTAAAGATTCTTCTCTGATGGCTTACCACTAGAACAACCGTATCCTGTAAACATTACGGCCTATAGATTAAATAAAAAGAAACAATATTCTTGAAAGGGTAATAATGTCAGCTGCGAAATAATTAAGACCATATCTCTATTTTTAAAAATTCTGAACTTTATAAAACTCGGAATACCAGGAACAAAGAAAGTTCAAAATACAAGACCAATTTTCATAACAATTAACAATTATGGCAAAAAACTGGCTCGGCAAAATAATCTAACAGTCGATTATAGAGCATGCAACAGCCCAATTAAAAGTAATTGCTTTTTTGAAACTTTCACTCATCACTGTTCACCAGTGAAGTACTCTGAAATCTAATTCTTCTCATTTTTTGAACACACTATGACGTTCTTTCTAGTATGCGATTTTCCCTTCGCTTTTTTTTTCCTTAGAGCTAAAATGATGAATGGGCAACAGAAAGTTTACTATGAAGAAATGCTCGACAAGTTCACAAACCTAGTTTTCAAATTTTCTTGAGAAATGCTTAAATGCTTCAAGTCAAAATATTTACAAAAGAGTCAGAAATAAACACCTGAATAATCATAGCTGAAAACATTGCATCCGAGACGAAAACCAAGTCCATAATAAAAGCTACACATCTGTCCTAGATCTACCGCGTTGCCATGCGAAAATAATAACGTGAAACGAGCGTCGCCACATGGTTTAACGTACATACAAACAATGTCATTTCTGAAATTCATTTTATTAAGTTCCAGAAATTCGATTAGATGAAGGCCTGAGAACATCTGCGGGAAGACATGTTACATAGCAATACAAGCTGAAGTTGCGAAAATTCTCAAACTCACCCTTAAAATTCATTCATTATTTCTATTAAAAAAAAAAACATAACAGATCTGCAAACAAAAACGAAAAAAAAAAAAAACCTCCTCCGTGTCCGAGTATGGAATACATCAATATTACGGAGTTCATCATAGCCATGTGGCCAATCTGCCCGTCCTTCCACTAATTCTAATGAAGTGCTGAAAACAATACTTCACAGAGGGAATCACCAATTCATGATAGCAATTTTAAATAAATAAAATTAATTAGGAAAACCTGTTCACAGATTTGTTCTACCACGAAACCATGACAAGCCTGTCTAATTTCCAATGCTATGTTCACGTAGAGTCATTGACCGAGGAATCATAATTCTTATAACAGTGGTTAGCAAATGCTAAAACGATAATTACAAAAAGGAATAAAAGTACCACTCACAATTGAGAATCGTGTTTCACAATACGGTAACTTGCTTCAGGTGGCATGAAGGCTAATTTCGAGACGATTGAGGAAGGCAGAGGGGGACAACAAAAAAGGCAACATAAATCTTTCACGGACACTCGGCCGCCACCACCACCACTCTGAGAACCTATCTGTGTTGTCATAGTGGTGACCTCAGCAGCTGTTTGCATTGCCAAAAGCAATAACAACAGGAGCGAGTCTAACAAACCATTGTCACTTGAAATGAGAGATCTGCAAAAGAAAAGACAAAATCAAAAGAAGTGAATTGATTATGACGTTGAGAACGAGTTTCCAAATGTTGCGTAGATCTATTAATAAAGAACTCCATCGAATTTACAAATAAAAACTTTGACAGGATCTTTCCTTTGGAGTAGAGAGAGAAATAGAAAAGAGGAAAACTTAACATGCAACGAAGGAAATATCGTAGATGAATTGAATTTTCAACGATGATTAGCAAAACACACATGAACTATTACTTCAAGTCGAAGTTTATAGCATCAAAATCACGGAAACATTTTAAAACTGTTTCAGAGAATTATTTTTTTAAAAATTTTTACGCAAAAACCAATTTCTTAACTACTGAACACTGCCAGACAGAGAGCCCATGACAGACAGACTGACAGATGGCGCCAACATTCATAATTCAAAATCGCTCCAAATAATCGTGAAACTTTTCGTAATTCAAAATGGCAGGTAGGCAAGTAGGGATGTACATACATGAAATTAGAGTGCGGACAGACATTCGGATAGCGCAAATGCTCGCAATTTTAAGTGGTAAACAGACATGCAGGTAGCTCAATTGTCTGTGGTTCAAAGTGACCAAAGGATATGCAGGTGGCGCAAATGTCCCCAGAGTTACCGACGAGGGCGAACGGCGCAAATGGCAGCACCTCAGTGTGGTAGAAGAAAAAAGAACTAATCTGGACGACTAGGAGAAAATGACATTGCCTTGACCTCCCGATGAAGACTAGCAATACATCACACACCGACCCACCCACCCTCAATATCCAATCTTTTGCAAAATTCGTCCTCCTACTCACAGCAATCTTCGTCACAGTAAAATTCATTACAATGAGGCGATATGACAACATCATGATTCACACATTATATATTTTGTTTTAATTATACGCATTCAATCACTCCGTTTTATTTGATTGATCTTACGGTCACTTAAATGGCTTTTTCTGAGCATAATGAGATATCCTCGTCTCTTGAGAGCAATTAAATGTCCAACCTTGGGGACAGTGAGGCAGTTTACCGAGAGTCACCTGAAGGTAATAGGACATCTCTGCCTCTCGAGAGTCACTAAATATCTCGCCTCGAAGAGAATGGAATAATCCTTTCTCTCGAAACTCCTCTGAATAACTCGATTTGCTTTTAGACAGAAAGCTAATAAGTCGTATCAAAGATCTCTAGTTCGATTAACTTTAGGGTAAGTGGTCGTCGAAGTTTTACTATCATATTTAGATTTTATTCCGTATTGACAGCTTTCTGTTATGCTTGAATTATTTCGCATGCATTATTCAAATAAAAATGACAAAGTTTTCTATTATATTCTGGTGATATCATTTCATAGAAATCTCCAACACTCTAAAAAGACCGAATTTCTCAATAATTACTGATAATGCGACACACTAATAGAGCTCTCCTGCATTAAAATATAATTAAAATGTACGTTATCGATCATGCGAAAATTGTATCAAACTTGAAAAATTCATTTGTTGGATTTCTCCTTGAATGTCACATAATGATGCACTAAGTGAATAATGAAATGAATAATTAGTCTATTATGACTGACTTATCAAGGAGAATCTTAAGCGGAAATGTCCTTTCTGAATTTCTGAATCAGACTTTCAAGAGTTAGAACGAATGACTACGAATAAATGACAGTTTTGCACAAATAAAAGGGCATTGTATAATTCAAGGAAAATGAAAAATTCAACGAAAAAAAAAGAAGAAATTTGACTGAAATATCTAGTTCTAGCAGGTCTTTCGTGAATTCTCAAAAAAAAAACTTGCTGTCCGTAGTCAGTCTTTCTAGGTTGAGATATTTTAGTGATAAAGTAGTGTCTAATTACTATAAATAATTAACCAAAGGTCTAAATTTCTTTGGTGTTATGAAAAACATAATGCACAATTCTTTTGCTTTCAAAATTTATCAATAACTTGAATATGCAATATGATGCGTCTTCGATTCTTCTTGCTATACAGTAAACAAAATCCAAATTAAAATGCTAAACTAAACAATTGGAAACCAAATATTACATTTAATTATCGTAACTGATAAGATGCCAGTAATTATCATCGGGTAATTATAGCAATCATTGTTAATCTAAAGGTGTAACAGTAGCAGCAGCAGCATTATGAACAATAAAATCAAGATGATTTCGGGTAAGTGGTAACTGTACGTCAATATTTGAACGTGGTGCTGATATTATCGTGCTTAAACGTTTCACAATTTCATCGCTTAAATGCTGTGCTTTTGATTCGCTTGCAAATTGCTTCCGTAATTCATTGGGTAGGAAGGACAGGAGAGAACTGAGCTGACTTCCACGAGGTGACATCTGAAATAGTTCAAGTATCGAATTCAAATTAACTTCATTTCAAAGAAATCTCTTTGAGTTTGATCATTCAGATTGTGCATTAATAGAAATTTTTACTGATGTGAAGTATGATGGTGCATTAACAGGTATTATTGGTTTAGGCTTTTCACTTCGTTTTTCCTCGACACCAGTTGATGGCTCTCTTGTTTTGAATTGAAATCCTTTTGAATCCATGAAATTCCTCAACATTCTCAAACCCTGAAGAGGGAGGATGTTAAAAGTTTTATATTGTAGCTGTGCTAATTAATACAAGTCAATATATCTAGCAGAAGGGTAAATTAATTAATTTGAACAATGAGCAATTATGTACAGCAGTTCTTCGCATGAGACTATGTTGCAATCTGGAAATCTGTTGAATCCAAGAATAATCCTCCATATTTCCGCTCTTGTACGTCTATGATGGAAGAAGTGAATTATTAGCTGATGTATCTGAAGCAGCAAGTCTAACCTGTTCAGCGTCAATATGCGTGAACCGGAAACGCTGTGCAAGTTGTCGGAGTTGCATTTCCAAAAGAGGTTGTCCAGCAATTTTTGACAATAATTTATTTAATTCTTTCACTAAATTATTACATTACGCTAGTTGTTACATTCTTACTTAGTAATTTTTGATGGTTTTTAGGATTTTAATAAATGAAATTCTCAAAATTTCCACTGAAATGATTTCAAAAGAAGAAAAAAAAAAAACAGCAACGGTGAACCATTTACTTTCTGCAGAAGGATTATTTTGAGAAAACTGAATAGAAGTATTGGATTTTGCATCAAGTCCATTCTGTCGAAATGATATTAAAGGAGACTTATTTTGCTGCTGCTCGTTAGGATCATTCGTAATTCTAGGCTGAAATCTAGACTGATTCTCTGAAACTTCCTTGATTTTGTCGTTCAACGATAGTGGCTTCCACATTTCTCTAGTTCTCAGCTTTGGAGGTAACGCATAGATCGAGCTTATCATTGGTGCGGTGAATGGTATTTCATTTGTCTCAATTAATTTACTGGTTGATGATCGGAGAGATTCATTTCCATTGTCTTTCAGAATCTTTACAGTAGGTGCCATCTGTAAACATTTACTTCTGATATTTATTGCAACTTGAATCTGCTACATCCATCTTGCCTGTTGGGAAAATTATTTTTCTTCAGTGTTAAGACAGAAACTGTATTTGCAGTAACCTGATTTATGTCAAGTTGTTGGAATGCAGTCAATCTTTCTGTATTGTTAGGATGAAGTATGATTGATTCCAGGAGAGGATTCACATCTGCAACAAGTCTGATTATCATGAAATAATATACTAGCTAGGATCAACAATTAAACAATCTTCAAGTATCGATATTGCTATTTTTCATTACTGAGGAATTTCACTAGTCAGAAAAGTGAAGAATTAATTAGATGAAATCACTCACGGCAGCCAATCTCATTTCCGGTAGCATCCACAAGTTTAGTATTGGAAATAGTTATGAAATTATTAGATGGAACTGTTCCTTTTAGTATTAATTGAAACGGTTGTTTCCTGGCTTGTACTGGAATCCGTAAGCGACGCCATCCATCTTCATCATACAATCCTTCACGTCTCCAAATCATTAACTTCTTCCCGAGATTTTCCAAAATGGTCAACACAGCATTATCACTAAATAAGAATTATCGTTTTTTCTCTCTCTCTCTACTAATAATCAATGCCTCACAAATACCACTCCTTATCTTTTGATATAACATTATCACTGTGCTTTCAGACTAACCTTATCCATACGTCCATTTCAAAAAATGCATCAGTAGGAACTTGAAAGAAGCCACTTTTGGCTAAGCCCTCGCCTTCACTATCCAAAGCTATATTACCTTTCAAATGATGCCATGGGGCTTCTAATGTCCTGAAAAGAAAATTTCTTTTTTCAAATATTTGAAATTTTGACTTTAAAAATTGCAAAATCTAGATGCCATTATTTCTCGTCATTTTTTGGCTATACATACCAAGCACATGGTGAAACGATGAATGTACACTGAACTGCAAAACATGAAGTGATAATTGTTTGTTTGCCGAGTAAAATTTTTTCCGATATCGTATTTGTTTGTTTAACGGGAATCTGTAACAAACAAACTTGCAATCTGTTATTGTTTTAAAGAAAACAAAGCCTTAGACTAGACTTGATAGAATTTAGACTTAGCAATGAATGCACATATTTCATCCATTCACTTTTTTTCGTCGATTTAGCGAAAATATAATTGTAAGTAATAATTGCACGTGTTACAAGTATGGATCCAAATTCACTTGACCTTTTAAACTTGCTTCACTAACTCAATTCAGACTGTTCTTAAGTCTGATGTAATTCATGTGATTACATTTCAAGGCAATATAAGTAACACTACATCCTAATTAAGTCGTTGGTAATAAAATCTCCTGATATGCTGATAACAGATAGTTTCTGATATTGCAGAAGGAAGAGAATTTCTCGAAGTTTGAGATATACTAGCCGAATTCATTTTATCTAGAGTGTGGCAATTGTTATTTCTTGGATTTCAGTTGATTTTTTGTGTAAATTTTCTTTTTGTAAAAAATTGAAATCACATTTCCAACTCCCTTTTTTTGTTTTCTGTTCCGTATTACTCAATTCCGAAATTGTTCGAAATAAATCCAAATTTTCAAATATTTTTGATCTTGCTGTAATTTTATGGAAAAAAGAAAGAAAGGAAGGAAAAAAAGATCTATTAATAATTTGTATGAAACAAACCAATGATGCAAATGCTTTTGCAGGATTGATATTGTATTCGATTTCATCGATAGCTACAATATCTGATGGAGTATGAATATTTCGTGCTCGAAATACAATCTGAAACAACTTTATCATCTGATCAAACTTCTAACTTCAATTAGAATCTCTCTTACTCTCAAGAATCTCCTCTCCTGTTAAGATTTTATCATTCTATTAAGAGTCTTCCTTCTTGTTCACTCAGCTTTTTNACTCTCAAGAATCTCCAGGTTAAGATTTTATCATTCTATTAAGAGTCTTCCTTCTTGTTCACTCAGCTTTTTCCATTCTCATACCTTCTCATCTCAACTTCTTCATTGCTTTGCAATTTCGAACATACAGACTGATCTGAAATTCAGTCTAGAACTAACTCAATTGTGTTTTACCTTAAATGGTGTCGACAAATTACCCGGAAAGTTGATTGTTTGTTTATTCCACTGAAATTCTTTAGAAATTTCATTATCAGGAGCAGTATACATGCAAACAAAAGTATTCTGTTGCGTTATGCATACCTAAAATGAATATCAAATTTCGATCAAACTATTTTCAGTTCTGTTAGAATTTTAATAGTAATTAAAATTACTATGCAAGAACATCATTGGAAAAAATAAATCAATCTATGGAAAAGAAATTGATCGATATGTTTTAAAATGAATTGAAAAGTTTAAGGAAAACAATTAATTTAACAACTTACATCAAGCTTGGAAATATTATTACTCTTCCAATAACGAAATGAAAGCATTCCTTCGCATTCATCGTACTTCTCAACTTCAGCGCTAATTAAATGACCTTCAGCTAGTACTGATCTCCCACCTTTCGCATAGACATAAAGACCATCCAAAATAGTTTTTTGAAAATTCATAACAATTTTATAAAATTAGAATTGAAAATTCTTAAATAAAGGAAGATATAAACAACTGGAGCTTTTTCCTGACCTGTATCCGAAAAATGTGGTATGAACTGAAATGAGTTAATTGATATATTAGCACCGATCAGCCAAAGATCGGAGTCAGATCGCCATCCACATAAAGTGCCATCATCGAAGTTACAGGACAGATTTGTTCCTTGAGTTTCAGCTTCGGTAATCGCTGTAACTGTTTGGAGAAAGTGTACAAATTAGCCAAATTTAAATTTCAAAATAAAAATAGGTTTAAAAAATAAAAATTTTAAAACAAATAGCATTTATTAGATCTAATTGTTGAAACATATCTGATATAACTTTTCACTCATATATATCTAATATTACAATTCATGGCTAAATTTGCAATTTCTAGATTAAATTCAGGTTTTCAGTTGAATTTCTATCTAATAACTGAGAAAAACTATATCAAATTTGAAAAAATTTGAAATTAATAAAATGAGATAACACTCACAATGGAAAATGACCACTGAAATGACCGAGAAAAATGGATAGAACCCCGTGGACATTATCGATGGACAACAATGGTTGTTAGCCGAATTGTCTCGATGGAAACGTATAATTTTAAATCCCACCACGTCAATAAAGAAAAAATAGGTCGCTCTTCTGCAAGTAAATAATGCTTTAAAATAAAAATTAACAGTTAGCCATTCAATCTCTCCAATATATAATTCTCTAAAATATTATCAAATAATAAATTGATGAAAACTTTGTACGTTTTAAAGTGTTACGTATTGCTGAAGATCGATCGAAATGACTTTCTGTGTTCCCAAGTGTTGTCTATTATCAAGGTGTTAATTAAAATTCAACTTAAAAGCATTAATTATTATCATATAGTCCTAATTTGATTCAAACTTCGCCAAGAAATTAACCAAAATTTTGTCAAGATACTTTTTGCAATAATCAATAATTTAAAACATTGCTCAAAACCAAACTTCAGGAAATTTGTGAACTAATAATAATGAATATTTCGTATTTCAGATCAAAATTATAATTTTTTTAATTACTCTTTTGTAAAATGATAGTAGTAGTTTTTGCAATTTTTAGCGTGTTATTTTTCTACTAATTGTTGGTATTTTAGTTAGCTCTAAAATTGTTTATAGCTGAATTTTTTTTTTTTTAATCTAAAAATGTTGAAGTGCCTCCTTTAACTTTAGTCTTTTCCAAAGGTGTGTTTCGGAAGTAAATTTATCCTAAATTCTTTCATTTTTAAATCCTCTGAAAGCATCATATTTTCAATTATCATCAATTTTAGTCAAGAATTTTTTGCACATCAAAAATTTGCAGTATTTTTGGAGGTTAAAGTTATTAAGCAATTTTAATTTTCAGGACATTGTTGCGCTTACAAATGAATTATTAATTCATCAAAAAATATTTATTTATTTTTTTTTTTTTCAAGCAAATTTCATCTCTGGTAGAAGAAAATGAAACATTTTACATTTCTCATTTTATTATTTTCATTTTTCACATGAAATAACAAGTTGCATGAAGCGAAAGAAAAGGTAATTATGATAATGAGTGGTAAATTTCTGGCATTAATTCAAAATTGCTGTTCCGTTTTATGCTTATTCAAATGCCTGCATTGCCTTTTCCTGCTCAATCCTGAAAAAAAAAACCTTCTTATTTAAATTAACAATTTTTTTCTCTTTCTTGATACACTCTTTCCTATCATTTCCATGCTGTTACGAAATTGAAAGAGATTACTGTAATTGCAGATTGTTTTAATAATTATTGGAAATTAATTTCATTCAATTTTCTCCTCATTTATTATCTTCATGTTTTAAATTTAAAATTTTGGAAAAAAAAAGAAAGACAGAAACTGAAAGAATACAAATTTATTATTATATTCCATAATGACAAAATAGAATTTTTAATTTTTACCATAATTGGGTTGAGAGAGGAAATGATTTAATGGCTATGTTTAGTGATGGAAAAGGGTTTTTCCATTCCGAATTGGTAACGGGAGCATTGGCCACCTACGATTATAATTTAAATTAGTTGGTAATCGGATCATCATCGTATCGTAAAAATCCGGTTCATAATTATAATTTTTCATTGGCCAGTGTAGACTGTTTTCCTTCTCTATCAATCCTAAGCTTTTTAAATAATTTAAAAAAAGAAAAATAAATAAATAAATCGATGTATTGTCTAAATAGTTTAAGTTTAATTAATTTTTTTTTTAGTTTGGTTAAAATTTCTCGAAAAAAGTTTTTGAAAATTTCTCTTTTTAAAATTAACTATTTAATATATTATTCTTAACAGCGTTAATTTTTATTTCATTGTCTTGAGAATTACTGCTGATTTTAATACAATTTAAATAAAGATTAAAGTGCAAATTCATCTTCAAAAATAAGTTTGTAATCATCGTTTGGCTGCTAATTGCGAATAAAATTATTCAACAAAACCAGTTTTAGCAAAATTCTCCTCTGCTTTTTTTCCACTCGTTAAAGTAAAATTTATGGTATTTAATTAATTTTTCTAAAACCTTTCTTTTTTTTTCAATCTAATTAAAAGTAGACACTGTTACAACATACGATATTACACTCTAATAAGAAACCAGTTCGTGAGATATACACCTTAGGAATTGTCATTTACATAGCTTATCATATCACCAACCAGCTGTTAGAGCACATCTAACTTTAGTAACCTTTGTTTAGATCAAATCATCAGTTAATTCAGAATGTAAAAATTTTCAAAAATATCAATTTTAGAGACATGGAAAATAGCTAATGCTAGTGATAAGTTAATTAGATCAAAGAATTTGTTTTCGCAAAAATCTAAAAATTTCGTTCTAATAAAAATCAGTTTCTACATTCTTCGTTGCTGAATCTTTGCACTGTAATGGAATAAAATGAATTTTTCATAATCAAGCGAAATTTACATCCATCCTGACTGAATTTCCACTGCCATATGGCTTATACCTTTGCTTAAAGGAATTATTCCTTTCCGCTTTTCGTTTCTCAAAAAATTACTCTGCATGAAAGGATGAATGAATGGTTTTGGTACCACTTCCGGTAAGCCGCCTAGTGGAATTAACGAAGTACTTCGGGAAGTCGGAAATGCAGGTCTGGGAATGCCAATAAAATTCAGCAAATTAGTTTGTTGCGGGAAGCTTGCAGTTGTAAAGCGAGGTAATACGAATCCAGAATTTCCAGTAGAGAGCGGAAATCCCAGAGATAACGGTTTCAATTCTCCCAGTGCTGTTCCAAAATTTTGCAATGGGATGAGATGACTAGATGGTCCGCTAGTAAGCTCAGGGTTAAATAACTGATCCAAGGAATGATTAATCCCATTAATGGCTAGGGAAGTTCTCTGCTGAAAAAAAAAAAGAATAAATTTAAGTTTTAGTGAAAAAATTTTAGCAAAGAATAATCGAACTGAACAATATTCAGAGAAATGGATAAGAAGTAAGAAAATTCAATTATTTCTAGAAGTTCTACAATAAAACTAGATTGAACTAATTAAAGCAGCTTAGACTAGCTAATTCGATGACTGTTACAAAAAAAAAAAACAATCCTTAGTTATTTTAAAAATTCAAAATAAATATACTCTGTTCTTTTCCATAGCTGCATTTTTGGCAAGAAATTCCAAATCAAAGCCATTTTCGGATTTCCTCCCTGACGGAAATTCCATAACTGAAAGTAACATTTACCACAGAACCGGTACTGTTCCTGGTACACCTTACAATTTTCTTCAGGTGTGTATAAAATTCTTTATCAGTAATCTTTCAGTGATAAAAACTGTGAAATAACAACTTTAGAGTACAGGATAGATTTTAAGAAAAAATAAAGCAAAAATTTAATCGATAGTGCTATTTCGGAATACTACAAAAAGGCTTCTTTTCATTTCAGTAAAATGAAATTGAGTTAGAGAAATGAAACAACCGAAATCATTTGATGGATGATGCAGTGGCAACATATACAAACCATTTCTGCCGGAAATATCTCCATTCACAGAAATTATCAGTAATAATTGCAGCAAAACGGTAAGCATTCTTGTCAGTGCTAACGATGAGATTTTATTAAAAGTTAAATTTTATGAAATTTTTGACGATTTCTATAAATTAAAATAACAAATTATTCAAGCTGAACAATCTCATTTAAAATTTCTGAGGGAAAAAGGGAAACTTAAGCATGGATAATAAAATTGTTTTAGAATGTGGAATTTTCAATTAAATCTGAGACAAATGAAAGACACAAAGAAAACTTCTCAAGTCAAATTTAAAAGTTAACAAATTAAGAAAATTCTGGATATTTTGTTTTCAGGTAACCTACTTAATTAGTAGTTCATATTAATTTCCCTATTACACAGTCCTAAATTATGATTTGCGAAAGCCTAACCATTGGCATGCTTTTTTTCTTCTGGTTTTTTCACAAAAGAAACTAAAGAAAACTAACCACTGTTAGGCTTGTTTTTTTATAGCATGTAAAATAAAACATTTCAATTTGAAATTTATTTCAAAGAAACCCGAAAATTTTTTAAAATTTCCTTCACGCAGAGAGTATCGAAATCGGAAGTGTCAGTCGCAACTATTACTTTCACTTCCTATTTGAATAAATTGACACAGGATGGAGTGAAATTTAAAAGATGGATTCTACGCAGTGAAAGGATTAAGGTTCTGAAATCTTCAAATGAACAGGAAATGCAATGAACTTATCTGAGTATAATCTATTTAAAGGATATATGATAGGATTAAAAATAAATTAAAATTAAACTCGAAGCAATCCGTACTCTAGTGACGGCAAAAATCCAATTTAATTAATGAAAATACAGGATAAATTATAGAACAGAAGAAGCACAAATGACCAAATGACCAGGAAAAAGTTCAAAATATGTTTCCTTTGAGCAATCAACTCATCATAACTTGCAGTAAATTTGCTTTAAGAGTAGTTTAAAAAGTTTACAGAATAGTGAGCCTTCTTCTCTGCTACTTCCTCCTGACTCATGTGGGAAGATTATCAGTTCAATCTATTCCTCCACATATGCCAAGAATAAACTACAGTGATATGCTTTGCTATTGTTGTTACAATTAAATTATAATGAAATCGGAGGGAACTTCAATTCTTGTATTCGTCAAAAAGCTTACTGAAGTGGCATATTTATAATTCAGCTGCTTGAGCATGTGGAACATTACAAAATAATTGCTTGTGCATGCTTTAAGCTTGCTTAAAAACTTTACTGAAGGAATCGGAAAAATCTAGCACTTTAAAGGATTTTTGACAACAAATGAATAAAGAAAAACTAAATGAAAACTGTGATAATCAGTTTTCATTTAGTATAATGTAAACAAATTCTAAAGAATTAAGGCCAGCTTCCTTTTACTTTTCTATTTCGTATACATAGCTATGAAACACAGCATATGACATTACAACTTCCTGTTTTAAAAATAGAAAGAAACGGCACTTTCAATTCATTAAAAAAAAAAAAAATTGCGCAATTATTTCCCATGCACCATTTAGATCAGTTACTTGGAGTAGTTACTTCAAGTAAAAACAAGATAAGTTGGAAAAGAAAATGCACCACAAAAATAATGCTAAAATATAAGCTAAAAACCCAATGACACATCGAAAATTAGTTAATTGCATTAATTATTTAAACACATCATTGTACATATACAAAAATAGAATCGGTAAACTTTATAATAAAAGCGAAGCGAAGATACAAAGCCCATGCACGAAGTTATAGCAATTTCCAAGGAAATATTTCCATATAGTTTACCTTCTATATCAGCGCAATTTAATATCATAGTCAGCTCAAAATATGCAAGCCTCTTTGAAAATTGCAGATATTTCAATACATATACTTGATCGAAGAGATGAAGTCTAATGCTATATTCGACGGTTTAAACAAAATGTTTGAAGCCTATATCTGAGCAAGATGAAATTAGAAACTATTAAAGAATAAGAGTAATAGAAAGTGGACAAGTGTTAAAAGATATGCTTACACAGAAACCAGTACATTTCAGAAGTTACTAAACATTTTAGATTTAATCATTCAACATTGTTTAAATTTTCTAGGAATTTCCGGTTTTCCAACTCAGATTTAATCAAAATATCTAATAACAATATCAACGAAGATATATAAAACAATAAAGTAAGAAAAAAATGCTGTGGAGGCAAAAGAGAGGCGAAATACAATGTTTAAACAGACCCAGTTTTTGAGCAACTGGAACAAGACCTTTAATCAACTAATAATAAAATTTGGGTGAGAAAAGAATGACAAAAAAGAATGAAAACCAGTGTGTCCGAATAGGCGCAGCTGAAGTCATCTTTTGTCCATACTTGTCTAACAAATCCAGTATAACGCCATTTGTCCAGCCAAATCCGGTCTACAAAGGCTTGCTTTTTATACCGCTTTTTACACCTTCAGCTTATTATTCTAAGACATTGTTTCATAACTAGCAGCATAATTTGTTAACCATAAAAAATGAAAATCAAATGACCAACTGTGTTCAGTTTAACTCTTAAGCAATATAAATAAAAAGGCTTACATTTTAAATATGGAAAAGGCATAAACAGAAAATCATGCGCAAATTTTACAAATTATGCATAACTGCATATAGATTTATGCTACTATTGAAACCGGAAGAATAAAAATTCTAACGAACCTGTACTTCATATTCTCCACCGGAACCAGCACTACATTCTTCGGAAACTGCAGAGACATTGTACTTTTCAAACATTGAGTGAGTACGTATAAATGATTTGTATGTTACACTTAACCACTGTGTCGCCATAGCTTCAGCTGCCTACGAAAACAAAAATTCCATTCCTCGAAGAAGAATTATGTGAAAAACTTTTTTTACCAAATGAATAGGAGAATAGGAACAAATACAGTCTAAAACTCATTAAATGATTTTCATCAGAACTACAACACAAACCTTCATTAGTACAGGATCACCAGTAGTACGGAAGCCTTCAATGACCATATGTACCATTGGTGGCCATGCATTCTCCTTATCCCATTGCTGTTCACTTTCCATGGCCAAAGAAGTTGGTAAGCCTTTGGTAAAATTCAGCACACCTTCTCTCTGCATATTTTATAGTGTCAAGCAAAATAAGAACTTACGTAATTCCACGAAATTCTTAAACGCTGATTTGAAAGATGGCAATTGGAAATTGAATTTCGGTGTAACTAGCAGACAAGAGTGAAGGACGAAAGATTTCAAATAAAACATGCAACTTTCAATACTTTTCTAAGGACCACTAATACAATACTACTACATCATGCAGAAAACATACCTTCAAGTACTCATAAGCTCTACGCGGAATAACTTCATCGTCATCATCGTAACATTTTGCATAAAGGGGTAGAGCATTCGAAATATAATAAGTGTTAGAGTGAAGCTAAAATTTTGCGTGCAGGATGTACAATTCAGGGTTATTTCTACTGTTAAAAAGAATACTAACATGAATAAAGGGCATTTTCTATTACAAAAATTATTATAGACATTTAGCACTAAAAGATAATAATTTAGCCAATTTTCAGCATAAAAAACAGTTTTATTTGAAGCCGTTACCTATACTATCTCTGTTTTTAAGAGGAAAACCTTTTTCTCCAAATCGTAATCGTACCAAATACCATCAGTTTCATTCCAGTGGATAATTTTTAGTACTAATTTTGCCATTTCATATCGCGATTGATATAGTAATACTTTGGGAAAATTGCCTAACAAAAGTTTATTAAAATTATAACCCGTTCATATTATAATACCGAGAAGCAGCAAAACTTTTTTCTTTTCTGTAGTACTTCCACTTGATTTATGTGCAAGTGGGAAGAAAGATAAATCGAAATCAATTCATTCAGCTTTCTGAATTATAACATCTTTTTTTTTTTAACTTTGAGTCCTTAATGAGTAACTCATGCTCAAACTGATATAAAAATGTTATTAGCATTCCTCAGATGCAATTAAACATTGGAAAGAGACTTCTCTTCAAGTATTGGGATGGTATATTAAATAAAAGGATCAAAACAAAATATAAATTGGGTCTACTTAAATATCCAAAAAAAAAAACGAAGTTATATATCAAAAAGAGATAGCCATCCTCACTGCAAGATTTTAAAAAAAGAGAAAATATACCTGTAATTTCATAAAACGAAGCCATAATTCTGGCATTCACACAAATAAAAGCATTCAAATCAACAGGTACAATAGACCACGTACGAATTGATTTCATATCATGCATAGCTGGACCACTCTGTGCAAACCAACGAGTACTAAAATCCCAACCTGTTTCAGCTGCCGATGCTATGTTCGACCACATCAATTCCTTCTCCGCTAGAAAAAGAAGAAATTTATTCTGAGGAGATCAAATGAGATTATGAGAAAAATGGAATAATATGTTATTGAAATAATACCTGACAACATTAAATTATGGAAAAATCTATGATAAAGTACAAAAAAGATGGAAGTAAATGAGTTCATAAATGCCTCAAGATTTTTTATCAGAAGCGCTAAAAGAACTACCGGTATCTAATATCTAACTGTTAAAGCTAAACTAACCCAATGAAGGAAGATCTTTCGCCAATTCCAAATCTTCTCTGTAAGATTCTGGACGCGGTGTTTTCATGCTTGCACGATATTGGAAAAATGAAATATTTACACTCTGTCCTTCATCATGAAATGTCTGCGCACGTTGCAACAACCAAAAGTTATACTCCTTCTCAAGCATCGGAAGAATCTGAAGACATGTAAAGAAAGGATCCTCATTTCTTGAAAAATTATGTGTCGAAAATATGCAACAGCCTCACGTATTAACATCATGCAAATTCGGTATTTTTCAGAGATTTTAAGAGAAAAATTTTGACAAGAGAAGAAAAAAATTGCAGCTGACATCTTAAAACGTAAAAAAAAAAACTTTAGAATATACTAACCTCCTGGACAAAATCTAAGTCACCGGTAGCTAAATAACACTCATAAACCATGGGAGTGAGTAGTGGAGGTTGGGATCTAACCAAATAATATACGCGGCCGCCATTCGGTACAAAACCATGGCTGGAAAACGTTACTCACGCTCTTTAGTTACCTACTTCAAGTTAATTATGTTTCAGTTCACGTGCCTCGAAAATTTTTACGGTATCATTTCAAGTTCCTAAAAAAACAATAGAGACAAATTTTCCGAAGGAAAAAATAACCCACTTATCAACCATATAAGCTAAATTTCGAACAATTCCTTTTGCCGTTTCATACATTTCCGAAAATAATAAGCCTTTTACTATCCAAAAGGAATCCCTAAAAATCATAAAAACAGTTTGCTCAATGGATGAGAAATCATCTCATATTCAAAAGACCATTCTTATACGACTAGCAGGAAGAGCAATGAAAAGCAATGATTTATTACCGAACTTCATAGTATAAATGAATGTCGGCATTCAGAGAAAATTTTTTTGACACAAACTTCCTTTAAAAAAAAAAAAAAAAAAAAAAAAAAAAGAAAAGAAAAAAACTTACCAATAGTAGAATTCTCGGAAACGTCCACCCGGTATGATAAAAGGATGAGGAACATAGAGCAGAGAATAAAGTTCCTGGTGATATCTGACATCGTCCTTTACCTTAAATGAAACAGGAAATGAAGCGAAGTTACATAATGTTAAAGACTGTTTAGTCTTTCAAAGGCTTTCATCGAGATTTGTTCCTATAATGAGAATTCAGATGGAGTCTTAGATTTTACTTAATTTTTCCTTCCATACATTTTTAAGATAATTTTCACATACCAAAAGTAGGTACTCTAATTGGTGCTTAACCAAGTCCTTACAGGCTCCAAATAAAAATTTACTTTTCGGCAAAGATCTCTCCATATTCTGTGGAGATGCAGTGCCCATCTTCTTAAATGATAATCTTCAATTTTGAGAAAACTTGAAGGGAACGCTACCCAATCCACGGGGTACCATTCGATTAATTCAAACCCTGGAGGATCGAAATGTTCGTCCACGAATTTTTGCAGCACACTTTTATTTTTCCACTGATCACCTAACTCATCGAAATCCTTCAGAGTTGTCACTGAAACAAAAATATAGAATTCCACGTAATCTAAAGCTCGATTTCGAACAGCTGAAGAAGAGAGCTCAATATCAGCGGGAAAATTTCAATCACAATCAGTATGACACTTCTATCTGCTAGTGCTTTTTTTTTTTTTAAAGCTGAAACTAATGACCTATCATAAAATATTTGAAAAAATAATGCATTACGTCTATCAAAATTTAAACCCGTTTTAAATTAATGTTATCCAAAAATCTGGAATTGTATATCATCTGAATCTCGGAATCTATCTGCACTGCCTACAATTACTTTTTAAATCTACCAACTAGAAGTTCCAGAATTTCTCATCAACTCACTGTGGTATTTAGTTCTACTATTTTAGAAACTTCAACAACCACTTCGAGAAGCACACATCAAAATCTCCAAAGATTTTTTAAAAAAACAAGGCGCTAAGACGTTTCTCAAAAAATTTGAACTGAATCTAATTTTTTCTAAAATATGAGGATTTCTTTAAGAAGGGATTCAGTTTTGACAAAAAATATTTCACACCTGGGTCATGTTTTAAAGGCATATCAACAAAATGTTTGGAATCGGAATATAAATGTGCATCTTGAACAGCTTTCAAAATCGGCCCGTCACAATAAATTTGACTGAAAATAGGATCGATCTCATGTAATTATAGAGAAACCATATTCAGTAGCGTAAAATACAAAACACTGACTCCTAGTTCATTTTTCACTCTTCATAGCTGCTAATAAATTATAAGATTATTACAAACAACAGCGCACAAAACCCATCTATTTTTAAAATCTCATCAATTACACAATTAGTTCAATTGCTAGCTTTTATTATAGGCACTATCCACGAATCTAGTTCTTTGGAAAGGTCAGAACAAAACGAAACTTACCTTAGTAACGTGATTACGTAATAAAGCATAGCTCGTTTTAACAGAAATCGAAATAAGTGCTAATTTTAACCCTATTCGAAGTAATGCAAATGAGATCAGCGAAAAATACAAGCAGAGAAATTCTATGAAACAGGAAGTGGAAAAGATTTTAAGAAATTTGATTCAAGCTCCAAGAAATTCCTTCGAAAAAAAATGAATTTAGATTGAAAGATGAAAGCAACATCGGAGGGTGAATATGCAATCACAGTAGCAGCAACAAGCAGAGAAATGCCAGAGACAAAATTTGCACTTCAAATAACTTCGCCAACAATATCATCATCGAGTACCATCATCGACAGATGTATTTATGACAAGCATTCTGTCGATTCTCATTATCTTCGCAAAGGTTTTCAAAAAGTCCCAGAATTTTACACCATCTGTTTAAACTGCCACAATTTTTTGACTTCACGTTACTATGCTACTGCTTTTCTAATACTATGGCATCGGGTGAACTTCTGAAAATATGAAAAAAATATTTTGATGTTTTTCATAACTTAATGCCATAAGAAAAAAGGCAAGAAAAAGAACCACATGACGAAAGACTAGTTATATTTTTACAAATGTACTTTGGAATATGCTCACATCCCTGTCATTATTATTTATAAATTTTGGTAAATGTTCAGTAGTAGGGAATATTACAAGAACAATAAATCACAAAAAGATATCTTAATAATTCTTGTGATATCGTTTAGCTATAACTCATCAAACACTAAATAAAATTATGAATAAAACTATGCCACGCTATCTTCTTGTTTGATCTAATATTTTTTTCTTTTTTCTTTTTTTTTTTTTTTTTTTTTTAATATTTTACATCCATTGGCATCTGTTTGAGAGTACAAAGTGAATGACATGTCTCTTTTTGATTAATTTCATTGTTTTTCTCCTCTCATTAGTACTACTTAAAAAACACCATGTTCAACCTTTCGGAATTAAGCTATATAATCGAGGTGTACTTCATTAGAAAAGTATTGAATCTTGAGCATAAAACCTAAGAAATCACATTTCGCAATGTGATTTTAAAGGAAGAACATATATAATGAAGAAAAGGTAAAAATGCAACAAAAAAGCGAATTATTAGTGAAATATGGAGAATTAGTGTTTTTTTTTCCTAAAAAAAAAAGAAAATGTTGATTTAGTATCTAATTCCACCATTGGACGGACTGCTTAACTTCGAATCTAGTTTGTAACACATTTGATAAAATTAGCTCGATTTAGGAAAATTACATGCACTTTACGTTAGTAGTTAACAAGCTAAGACTTAATGTTCATTTATCACTTATACAAATTCTAAAGAGGGGAAGTGAAAAAAAAAAAGTAAGGAGTGCTCTCCATTCAGAATAAAAAGATAACATAAAACGCTAGCAATAACGGAAAAGAACAAAATACCTTAAGGAAGTTTTTCAGTGTTTTTAAGTGAATGAAAATATTTCAATATAAAATTTCACGTAGGTATTTTGTGACAAAAATAGGAGGACCGGCAACAACTAATTTAGGATATTTTTATGAATTGCAACAACTAGTTTTCTAACTAATTGAGATAACTGTTTGAAAATTATATTAGACGAGAATGAAATGAAACCACTTCCACTCACCAACTGATAACAGTAGCACACCCTGTCCTCAACCCCGTGACGTATGGAAGGCACCGTATTACGAAATCTACGTTGTTGCGTTGAAAATTCAGATTCGATGCGCGAATAGTTCGGTGGTCATATTGCGCTAGGTGTGTGTGTGTGTTTTTTTTTTATGTTTGATCAGTTGGAGGATGTTCCATTTGTTTTCCTTAAGTTATATTTAGCTTATGCGTGAGGGCAGAGGTTACTACGTGGGTTTATGACATTTCTATGAATTGCAGCATTAGTAAAATTACACAGATGAATTAATAATTCAAATCGTTAAGTTTTTTCATGTCAACTTTAAAGATCATCAGTATCAAAATACCTGAACGATTAATTGACTAGTTGGCTGAATTTATTACGAATTAGCGATCTTTTTAAATTGCGTTCTTATTAAATTTCATATAATATGAAATTTTGTCAATGAAGCCAGCATAGTTCATATTATTACTTATTAATTTCGTGTCTAAAATCCTGAGGTGATAAATTTTACTGATCACTAGATATTGTGATGAAAAAGTACTTCATAAAGTAAAAGAATTTCGAGACATCGAAAAATTATTGTGATATAAAAATTTCAGATATAAAAAAACTGCTAAAGTAGAAAGCATCAAAATGACAACGCATACTCAGATTTTAATTCTTGTTAATTTTCTTAGTGTTTAGAAGACAGAAAAGTGGAAAAATATCAAGCAAATTTTTAAAATTACTGCGCTGTTAATTGTTTGCTTTTGTTTTCTTTGGAACCATAAGTTTGTAGTTTTGTAATTTAACCTGCCAACTCTAGAAAAGATAACCTCTGTTCTGTTTTTGTTAATTTGTATCGTTTTTAGAGTATCTAATTAGATTTTGCTGATCAGTTTTTAACAGGAGGTGCTGCTACTAATTTTCCAAAGAGCTTCTTTTAAAATATTTCCAGCTGAAATAGTTTTGTTAAGGAAATCTAAAATCAAGTCGTGAATTCGATCAACCTCAGTTATCAGCATTTTTTATTTAATCATAAAGATAGCCTACATACATAAATATGTATATTAGATATTTTTTTTTTTTTTTTGTTCGCTATTGCTTTTGAGAGATAACAGGCTTTGTCATTTGATACTAGTCCTTTTTAGCTTTAGTGAGTAGAGAAGAATAGAATGCGCGGACTCAGAAACCAGTTTTATCTTCTCCCTGCTCTGAAATTAGAAATTATCAATTGTTGTCTCCCAAGTGATGTAATCTTTAAACGGTTTTTATTGCATATGTATAATATACGGATTTAAACTTAATGACTCGATTTCAGAGGTCCCGCCCTAAGCATATTTAAATTTAAAAAAAAAAGCATTATGATAGGCTGGAAGTATGTGTGTTTTGTTCGTCTTATCATGAATACTAAACTGAAAAGTGGGGAGCAGTGGAAGGATAATATAATTTGAAATGTTCGATTGCCGATTCTCTTCAAATGCGTAATTGATGAGCAATTAGTTTTAGAATTATTGATTTTTTTTTTTTCTAAGTAAACAATTGAGTAAAATAAGAAAGGTAATAGTCATTTTGTTAGTGTTACAAAACTGACAAATTTGGAAAAAGTTTTTATAAGTCTCGATTGTTTGCTTTCTGTGATCATAATTGGACCTAAGCAACTTATAAATGAAGGTTCCAGGTTAAGTTACTAACTGCTGAATCTGTCAAATTACATTATTAATGGAAGGTAAAGTCATGTTATCTGTTAATGGTGAACATATTGAAAACCAATTTCTATGTTACCTGGTGTCTGACTGAATATTAAAGAAAGTGAATAATTAAAAAATTAAAGTGAAACAGCTATTATAGCAGAGGAAGGTCGAGGATGCATTAAAATAGTTATGTTGGTTGTATAACTTGGTTTTCAACTTTCTTAACTAAATTACATTGTCTTCTCACTTCTTCAGTGACGGCTTAATTATTTCCTAAAAATTTCTAAGTGGCATTGTTCTTATCCAGAATTTCATCGTCTTTATTGCGTGTTAGGTGTTTTTGTTTGGAAAATACGGATAAAAAGTTTCAAAAGAATTTTGCTTATGGGAATTTGGATGAAAAAAATGAGACAAAAAAGAGATGATGTAAGACTAGAGAACTGGCTAGAGCAAATGACTGGATAGACAAGTAATTTATGGTCCAGATTGAAGTGTCTATCTGTCATTTTTGTATAGGTTATTTATAGCGAATTTTTTTCTTCAGAATGAAAATGCTGTTGAAATCAGTTTGGAAAAGCAGCAATCAAATTGACTCCTTTGTAAAAAAGGGAAATCAATGTAATTTCTGTTTTTTTTTTTGAGACATGAAAGTCTATTTTTCTTTTCCAAATATATTTCCGGAAGTGTTTTTCTAGCGAATTCTTTTCCTGAATCGAATTTCCTAGGTTTATTTGTCAAAACTGATATTTTATGTCGTCTTACAAATTTTTTGCTCGATCTTATTCTTTTTTTACTGGAAAGAAAGGTATTACTTTCTCAGTTGTATTGCCGTGCGTTTTCCATTACTTTTGAGTTTAATAAAGTATTTTTCGGATTAATTCTTCCCGGAAAAAGAAAAATAGAATGACGCTTCTGAAATGTTAGTTTTCTTCTTTTTCCATTTCGTACTCTGTTTCCGCGACATTCTTCAAATTGCAATGATCATTTTCTCGCTTTACATTTCCACAGTCACAAGTTGATTTGAAGTGAAATTCACCTCATTTTATCTATCCTTCAAGGTTACGTTGTTTTCAGCATCATTTCACTTCATCTTATAAAGCTTTACTTTGCCTTTGCTTGTTCATATCGCAGTTTGAACTTCCTTAAATTTTATTTAAGTTCTGAACTTTGAGTTCAACAAAAATTGGTCTTTAATTCAGGTTGTTGTGCTGTTTTTTTTACTAGTTTCATAATAAAAATTTCACTAATGTAAATAGAGTAAATGCCTTATCGTTTTTTTGGATCTAAAATAGATATTAGATTCAAATCTCGTACTGATATGCAAGAATTCGCTGCAAAATATCGTCTACCAAGTAATTATTATTTCAAATTCTGTTTCTGCTATACCCATAAAGACGAATAAATCTCTTGATGGTAGCAATGAAGCTACCATTAAAATCTTTTTAAAGTATCATTTTTTCTGATTTAAATTCTTGTCATGTTTTTCTTGGATTTTTTTCTAAAATCATTTTGTGCTCTTCAGGTAAATTTAATGCAAATTTTACAAAATTCAATAGAACAAATTAAAATGAGAGGACAGCCTATTGGTAACAAAGCAGTAACAATATATCAATAACAACCTCCGTTTCGATTACTGAAATGACCGAATTCCATCCAAGTGTTTCCTCGCAGATAACAATCTTTTTCGATCCTCTTCCGCCTGTTTTAGCACATCATTTAACTACTTTACGGCACACTTTGTGATTAATTATCAAAGATCAGCAGCAAATTATTTGTTCTACATATCTGAACTGACCGGCGATAATTTGTGCGGTCATTGTCCTCATCAGATATCAGTAATAAAGAGTTACTAGCCCTTAAAATAGTAATAACGATTCTGCTACTCGCAGTAGTGGCAGTCCATCGATCATTATCATGAATTCAATATCATTAGTAAAAGACTATAACAGGTTTTTATCTTCTCACTGATTCTACTAACTCTTTACTTCCGCATGATTGTTGTAGGAATTGTTCGATAAGTTTTCATTCCTTCTTTTTTTAATATTCACATGCATGGTATTAATGATAATAGCAATATGTTGATAATGATTAAAATACTCTTATTTTGTTAATTCCTTTACGTACACTTTCGAAAGGTAATATTGATAGCTGGACGAATGGAATGACATAGAAGAAAGAGATTTCTCAAAGCCATTTGGTTCGGTTGATCGAGACATGAACAGTTGTTCAATAGGGACTTATTTGAAATTCAACTCATTAATACTTTACAGCAATGAAGATTTATTTATATTTGAGTAGAAAGTACCGAAGCAAAAATATCTCAAAATAGATGTATTACAAGACATTTTCCATGTCCGCTGTTGCTTTGGTTCCACTATTTCAGTTGTCATTTTAACTGTGTTGGATGGAAATTTTCCTCTGAGCAAATCGTTTCTGACATATCACTGATTAAAATTTTTAATTACAAAAAAGAAAAAAAAACGAAAAGGATGAATGAGTCATATGTAGAAGGTACATTTCCAATTATGATAGAAGAAAGAATCACCTTCGTGATTTCATTTTAGCTTCAGTTGTCGCATGAGCACTTTATATCGTAGAAATGCATCCTTCATATAAACAAATTTTCTTTTTTCTTTTTTTTTCGAGGTAACGAAGTTTTACTGGAAACTAATCTTTCAATCCAATTAAAGTGGCGTTTCTTTCCAGACAAAACCATTAGTCTTTGTGGAAACTACCGGTGGCAATTCAACTACCAGATTTAATTTCAAATGCTACGCTACGCTTATGCCAAAGGTTTTGTTCAAGTGATTCAGTTTTTTATTCTTCATGGTTTAATTTTAATTTCAGTTACATAAGGTGATTTAGTTTTTGTTTCATTTTCTGGTCAAATAGTAATACTATCTTCTTTGGGATTTCTTCATATTTGATGAGTATTGCTTTTAAATAGACGAAGCTGTTTTCTGAATCTGAACAGTTATAAACTTAGATCCTTGAAATCGTAGCTGCATTTCGTTCGTGAATTCCCAAATCACTGCCAAAATAATCATTGATTCTATTGAATCGAGCCAACTTTGTTAAAGGTAGTCCGAAGAGAAGGTATTATT
Source organism: Setaria digitata (assembly GCA_003640385.1). Taxonomy (NCBI): domain Eukaryota; kingdom Metazoa; phylum Nematoda; class Chromadorea; order Rhabditida; family Setariidae; genus Setaria; species Setaria digitata. Next base: position 86,444 of record RCAB01000029.1, read on the forward strand.
TATCATGGCAAAATTTTTCTACTATAAAATTTGTTTTCCAAACGGTTAAGGTCGGTCATAAATAGCTATATTAAAATTGTGAAAATCTTTGAGTAGAATTTTTGAAATTTTAGATTTCGTTTTGTTTCTTCCAGACGCACTTCTATTTGATTCATAAATTTTTAACATTTAATTAATTTCTTGCGAATTACCTAGTAATTTTATGTTAAGGATGCCTTAATGCGGTGAGTTTTTCTCGCTTTGCATGCAGCTCTCTGTTGACGGATAATAAATACTGTTGATATATATCAAAATATCTAACTGACTGAGTGTGATAGTTAGAGATGTGGAAAATATTTGAAAAAATCATTATTAAATCCATAACTTGTATTTATTTCCAACAATATTACAGAAGTTTCGAATGTGTTACAGTTTTATATTTTCGTTAGTTTTCACTATGTTGTGTGTTTGTAACACCTTGTATTTTGCTTCAGTTGCAGGATTTCTGGTCTTGCTGTCTTTTCATTGTTTCTTTAATTTTTTGCAAAATCGTTTAAACCCAGCTTAGTGGCCTAATTAAAACAATTATATTAAAGAAGTAATAAGAGGGTTAAGAAATCATAACTGAAAATTGAAATTGAATAGGGTTTTTTTTTCTCTAAATTTATTTCAAATTTGGAATTAGTCTGATATCTCCTCTTATGCATAAAATACTTCAGAAATCTTATTTACCTTTAATTTAAAGAAGAAGTGATAGTTTTTGTGATTGTCTCTAGTCAATCATTATTTGAATTTTTTTCATCGTTTAACATTTCTCTCCTAATAAAATTTTAATAAAAAAAAAAAGTGTGGGTTTCATTTCATTAATCTTTCGATTAAAAAAGTCAATTACACGGTAATCAGAAGCGTTTTTCTGATCGTCTGGAAAAATCTTTACATTTAAATTTTCTTTTTTCATTCTCACTTCAGACCATTTGGATTGCTTCTACAATTCGCCTCATTATTTGAGTAGTTTTATTTACTTCTTTCCTTCTGTCACAATTATAATTTATTTGATAGTTAACAATAAAGTGATCAAAAGAAAAAAATGAATCGAAAACAAATTCATCAAATGTTTTACCCATTATCTAATCGACAGTTGACATCCTCTGTGCTACAAATGAATGGTACAGTTTTTCGTCGATGCCGAAAAGATCTTTGTATATACACTGAAGCACGGAGTGGCGATTCCTATTGACTGAGTGAGAATCAAATTTGAATTTGAAGCTAAAAAGAAAAAAAGTTGTATCAGGTGGGGAGTGTGACTCGCTGATGATAATTTTCCTCATTTTAGATTGTTAGCTAGCGTTAAAAATTATCGAGAATCTTTTAGTGATGTGATAATTTTTTAGAAGCAAATTTTCACCATTTTTTTTTTTTTCCTTTTCTAACTAGATTCAAAATCTTATTTCTAAAAGAATTTGAATTCTTTTTCGGAATTTTACAAAAAGGAAGAAAAATGCAAAAAAAAAACTGATAAAATTACTGATTTCTCGGTAAAGAATATTATTTTCAAAATCATTATTTCTGTTGTAGGATTATTCATAGGCTTAACTGTCACTTTTTTTTTTTTTTTTGTTTCGGAGGAATGGTATTATCCATTGATGATTAAATCCAATCAAATATCATTATGTAGCTGCTATTTCAAATTCTAGTTCGTATTGCTCATTGAATAAAAGGAGAAAATTCTCTTCATTTACCTCTTTAACTGTGCCAAGGTCTTTCGGGAAATAATATTCGGAAATGAAATAAGAGATAATTGGGAGTGGAATGGAATCGAATAAGTGACTTGGGGCGAGAAAAAAATCACGACAGATGATAATCGGTAATGGGAAGTAAATTTAGTACTAGTGTTCGAGACTAACATAGTCAAGTAAATTACCAAACGAGGAAAAAAAAAAATGATTTTGAATGATTTAAAAAGAAAACTTGACATCATGGATGTGAGAAGATGAGAGGGTTTGGAAATCAATTCTGAATGAAATGAAAAGAAAATGCAGTGAAATTTTAGTTGGAAAAACGTTTTATTTTTTGTGAACTGCCTATTCTCAGTTATACAATATAGGCTTGAAATTTTAGTGCTTAATTTTTGGTTTCATTATGATGCAGCAGAGTGGAAAATTGTATAGTTTCATGAATTTAGTTAGTCATTAATATTAAATAAATTATAGAAAATCAAAATTACCTTAGTCATTATTTTGCAAATAAAATTTAGATGAGAATTTGCATTTATTTCTGAAAGGCCGAAAAAACTGATGTTTTCAGGAGTGCCAGTAGAAACAAAAAATAGAAAGATATAAGTAAAAATGCTGTAAAAAATTCATTTTTATTTTTATTTTTTAGGAATAATATATTCATGTTAAAGTCCCCTTTGAGATTAAGTTTCAGAATTTAATTACCTTTTCTTTTTTTTTTTTTCTTTTATTTTAATATGAAATATATTTAAGAGTCTAATTAATTCTTGTTCTAATATGAAATATATTTGAACATAATAGATGGTACCTGTCCGGACTGGGTTGATAACTGAAACACGTGATTTTCCGGTTTCCACTTTAATGGATCATAAATATTAAGCTTTTTTTTGCGCGTAATAATTTGTTATCAGATCGTTTTTTTTTTTTTTTTTTTTCTCCTCAAAGTGCACTATTCCATATGTCTGTATTCTTGTGACAGTTTTTTTTTTTTAATACCCATTAATAAGATTTATGGGTGAAAATTTTCAGTTTCAATTCTTTTTTTTTTTTTTTTAAATTTTTAATAATTTAAAATACTGGGTTTTTTTTTTCTTATTTTTTGCTAGCTTTCACTATGCTATAATTAGTTTTTCTCTCTCTCTCTCTCTCTCTCTCCCTCTCTCTTTGCATATTAGTAAATAATTTCTAAAAGTTTTTTGATTTCCTAAACAAATGAAAAATTGTGAGGGAAGAGAAAGGGAAAAAAAAAATTAGCACATAGAATAATAAACAACATAGAATGGACAATTGTAATTCATATTGAAAGATTGAAATGAGAAGATTTCTTGTTGTACTTTCAAATTTTTTTTTAACCCCATTTTTTTTTTTTTTTTTTTTTCACTGCTTATGTATCTCCATCCATCCATTTTCATATTTTGCACTCTGACATCGATACGGCTGTTTATCTGTGCAGTAATGGAATGAAAATGTTAAACTGGTTTTGAGAAACTTTATTTTACCATATCTATCACAATTTTCTCTTCCTTCAATGTACCTTTCTCCTCTTCTCAGGTTTTCTTTTTTTTTTATAGCCTGATAATTTACAAAAAAAAAAAAAACATTATTTCATTGGTGATATTATATCCATATAGATATTAAATTGCATTCTGCTAAAGTGAGAAATATGTTCGTCGTCTTCTTCTAAATTTGAATTATCTTCATTTTTTACTTCCTATTAATAATAATAAAAAAAAAATCTTTTTTCCCACCATTGCCATATCCTGGATGAGTGATATGATTTCGCCTTCCACTACTAAATACTACATCATTCATGTTCATTCAGCATTTGAATTGATAATTTATTTTATTTAAGTTTCACTCTTACAATTCTATCACTTACATTATGGTTATAAAGTCTCCGATATCAGTAGTCCATGGAGAGAGTTTTTCTATTCCTTCATTTGCTCCTTGACCAATTTTCAGCCTTTTGCATCAAAACCGAATAGACCGTTTGATATTTTGTTTCATTCTGATTATTAATGTTGTTTTTTTTTTTCTTATTTCATTATTCTGCAATTACATGTAAAAAATAATGCCAAACAAGAAATTTGAATTTGAATTTTCATGAAATAGAACTGGCAAATTGTCTTTTCATTTCTTATATGCCTATATATATTCTTGCATTTTTATCACTTCCAGACTTTTCTATTCAAATTAGCAAGATTTAGCACAGCTGCAAAAATTACACTTCACGTATTTATCTTGATGAAATGTGATTGAAATGAAGAGAAATGTGAGATTTAGGTGAGTGAAAGAAATGAGTAGAGTTAGCCTTACTGAGCAGAGGAGATAGTTTCTCTTTTTATTTTGGATATTCCAAATTCTCAAGTACAAGCAACATATAATTTTATAATTAATGAATAAAATAAATAATAATAATTGGGGGACAGTTGGTAATTGCAATGTCGAAATTGGTTATTAGGGAATAGATCACGAGATATTAATTTATTCTATTTTTCCATAAAGTAATAAATGACACTTTATAAAACTTCATGTTCTAAAGTACCAGAGTATTTTGAGAAAGATGAATAATTTATTTTACGAGAAGAAAATTGTACTTATAGTTCTTTTCGCTAGTGAGAAGTTTGAGATTTGAGAAACTGTTGTGATGTATCATCTACTGCATGAATGATAAATTCATTCTCAAGAACTTCAACTGGTGTGGTGGTGATTTTGCTCAGTTGAGTCTATACTTTTTTTTTTTTGAAAATTAGATGGATAACTTAGTTTGAAAAAAAAATATATATATCGGAATTTGTTAAATTGTAATGGATCTAAGAGAAAGATCTTAATTGCATATGTTGCTTTTACTTTTAGCCTATTATTAAAGTTATATTTATAATATATTATTGATATTTCTTTGAACTAATTTCAAACTACTCGATGTATTCATCATTATGGCAATATTAGTTTGCTAATCGAAAATCGTTCTGATCAGTGATCAGATTTTGAAATTGTCCGATTCTAGTTCTAATCAATAATTCTGATTTTATAAGTGCATCTGCAATATCTCAATTCTTTTCAGTTTTAAAACTATTTCGACAAAAATTTCTATAAATATAGAAACATATGAACAATATTCATTATTACTACCTGCAATTCATCATTTATTCAACATTTGTGCCAAATAATGGACTGCTGGTTAGTTTCAATTAAAAAAAGGAGGAGAAAAAGAAATGTCGGATAGAGGTGATAAAATGTGCTCTAATTTTTTTTTTTTTTTTTTAATTGAATAAAAAATTGAAACACTTTGATGTTTAGATGTTTATAGTAGTAATAGTATGAAAGTGAAATGTCACTAATTTTGAAAAGTCATAAGAGTCATTTAAAATGTCTAATGCATTTTACATCCTCATAGTTATTCAATATCATTATTTTTCTTTTCCTCATTCTTCTTTTTATTTTTTTCCAAAAACGAAGAAAGAAGAAGAAGAACTATATTCTAGTTCTTTCAATTCTATCATTTTGGTCTTTTAGGCTTTGTTCAAAAATAGCATTTCCTTCTTTCTTTTTACATTGAAATGGACGACAATTTGGCTGTGAATTAATATATACTTTTTTTTTTTTGAAGTGTAATTCTGTCATATGTTACAGCGTGAAAATTATCAATAATTGTTAAGAAAAAAAAAAGAAATTAAAACTGTAAATTATCAGTTTCATTTTGGTGCACAGCAAGAAGAAGCATTTCCAATTTTGTACCATAATAGAATGAATACACAACTACAACTAAAAGCAGTAATTCTTTTTTTTTTTTTTTTTTCCTAGAAATATTTCATACTGCATGCGAATCAAATTACTGATAAAATAGTAATTAATAAGAGAAGAAAACAGAATTTTGGATTGATAACTCAGGTAATGATTGATAATGCATAGAAAAGGTTGCTGTTTAAATGAGAAGGAATAGTTGCATTAGAATGCTTTAGAAATTGGTTTGTTTTAGTTTTACTGAAAAATTAATTGATCATCATTTTACTGGAATATAAATGAGCGAAGCGGTATTTCTTTCGTCGATTTCTTCACTCATCAAATGATATTGCTGCTTTTCGAGAATGCTACTGCTATTCATTTTTAAAAAAATTTTTTTTACATCTTCTGTAATAGTCGGTGTCTCTCTCTCTCTCTCCCTCCCTCTCTCTCTCTCTCTCTCTCTCCCTCCCTCTCCTTGCTCTCTTTGCATATCACACTCATTTTTGGCTATTGTTTTACACACATATATTTCTTCAACATTCATACTTGCTTTTTCTCTCAACATTTTTTTTTTTTTTTTTGTCTTTTTTATCTAAAATTTTTATTTATTAATTTTTTCCCTAAAGTTTTATTGAAATTTAAAGAAATTAAAAAAAAAAGAAAGAAGGATAGGAAAAGTAGTTTGAAAAGTTTTTGTTTCAGCATTACCTTTTTCATGTTGTTTAATTTCAGTAGCATTTTTTGTTTGTATTGATTTTTACGCCAAAAAAAAGAAAATTGAGAAGGAAGTTAGAGTCAGTCATTCTTTTCCCTCAATAATTTATTTTTCCTGCTTTTTTTTTTTAAATTAGTTTAATTTGATTTTTGTAATATTTACCTGAGATTTTAAATGTATTTGTTTTTTTTTTATTAAAAAAAAAAGAAAAGAAAAAAATACAAGTTAAATTTGTGAAAGGAAAATACCCGTCGTTATATTTTGCTGAAAAAAAAAACTTCAAGCAAATATAATAACTGGCATGATTGAATGATGAATTCGATATTTTATGAGAACCGCTTTATCTCTTTTTTTTTTTTTTTTTTTTTTTTTTTAAATTTTATTCCTAACAGATAAAAGGGGAAAAAAAATCAGTTTTAGAAAAGTACTTTTGATTTCCTACGCTGTTATAAAATTCTTAAATTAATATATATATATATCTATATTTGCTATATATTTTATTGAATGGATACTTTGAGAAATCCATTAAGCTACTGATAGCATGGATTATCGAAAATTTTAGTCATTCGATTTAGCAAGAAAAAAAAAAGAAAAAAAAAACCCATTTGTTATGGCATCATTTAAACACTTAACTACTTTCATTCTTTGTAGAAGTTAATATCAGTGTTATCAACGTTATATGATGCTAAACTGATCACATCAAATGTGAACTAAGTACGACTTCATTTGTCGTTAGGCGTCAATTAAAGTTTATAAACAGTATCGAATTTTTGGCATAGTGTATCATTAAGTGATATTTGAATTTTTGGCTCATATTTGCTTGTATTTTTCGATGTGAATTAATTCTGTCAGTGAATAATAAGAGAAATTTTTTAATTATTTTAGCTTAAAATAAATACAGGAACTGAATTCCACTCAATAAATTTATTTAAAAAAAAAAAAAGATTTGGAATAGAAACATTCTAAGCTTGAAAATTCAATTTCATTGTTGCTCTCGGCAAATGCTAAATTTGCACATATAATTGCCATCAAATTGACAAACTTGAATATAATTTAAATCAACTCGGCTTTCCTCCACTTTTCACACCAATTTTTATGCTACATTTTTCTTGTTGATAAGTGTCTTCTAATTTTGACTGGTTCTTGTCAGGTTGTAAAACTGAAATAGCATATGAAGATGTTACAAGTTCTTAAGCTTCTAGAGCTTGCTTGTTTTTATGAAATACTTTAATTTTCAACTATAATTTAATTAAGACCATGCATATAAAACATCGAAATATCAGTTGCTGAATGTGGACTGCTAATAGATAATGTGATGTGTAATTTCACCTAATTTAGTAAATTGAATTATTTTGGAATTAACTCTGGAAATTGATAATTTTTATATCGTCTTACAGTAATTTAATATACATTGCATCAGTAGTGCTTTGTTTGTATTGTACATAAGAAATGATGATGTTTTATCGTTATTACTACAAAGCATAACGTTAGAAAAGTGTTGCTTGCCGTATAATTATTGAGATATCACTGTTGACTAATTAATATCGATATTTTTGCAGCAAGAAAAGCAACCATTAATTAGGAATTAATAAGCAAATATCGATATAAACTTGCTAGTAAAATCAATAGCAATAGATGGTTAAAGTAGTAGTTGCTTATTTTTATTTCGTTGCTGTAACCTCTTAGTAAAAGCGAATTAGCTTTTTGTGATTTGGAATAGATTGGAAATTTCTCCACGAAAATTTTCGATTGTCGCTCATGAACAATGCTATATTAGTTTCATTTTATAATTTTTCTTTTTCTTGTCTTCTTGTTGCTTCCCTTTTTCTCGAGCCTAATGGTAGTTGCCTGAGTTGAAAGTCGAGATTTTAAATTTTTTGATATTCTTTTTCCACGATAGCACTTTTGGCCGTTGTTATTGCGGTTTAGATGATAAAAAATATTTTTTTTTCCCCCATTAACTTTACATTCGCTTCGACTACTTTCAACTTCCTCTCTTTTGCCTAGTAATTATTGCTTCAATTTTGAAATTTCAATCTGCTAATTGGAGAGATTATGCATACAAATATTTATGTATGTTTCCTCGTAACAAAGCCTGTTTTTCGTATACAAAATTCTGTAATTTTTGCATTTTCTAATGGAAAAATATCATTTAAAAGTAGCCAAATTCAGTAACTGTTTGTTAAATGTATAATTTAGTTGAAATGTTAAACGTCATTTTACATTTCAATACAAATACATTCCACGAGGAGTCATTTTATTGGGAATGTTAAATTTTTTTTTTACTAATATTCAAACAGTAAGAATTAATTGTATTGACTGTGCATCACTCTCTTTGTTTAAACGATAATCAGCTTTATAGACTTGATACTGGAATGAAATACTGAAAGTGAAATATTTTTTGGCATAAGGTTGATAAAACTTTAGAAGGAGGATTCTTGGGTTGCTGTTCATACGATACGGCGGGGTTTTTTTTTTTTTCGTTGAATTTAAACTTTCGTTTTTCAATTTTTAATATTATTTTTATAATGCTGGTAGAATTATTATTAAAATTTTGGTCCATTTCAATACTTCTACAAAGATTTTTTTTTTTTTGTAAAAAAAAAATGGAATTAGCATTTAGAGAACTCTTGCTGTTATACGTTCAGTATTTGTTTTTAATAATGAATACTAGCAGTTTACATTGTTTCTTTCCAAGAGGAAGAGAGAGAGAGGGAAAATAGCGCATAGTGAAAATGAAATTTTGTTAGATTAAAAACCTAACTGAGAAGTAAGACTATCTGATTAAATCTAATTAATATTTGAAATTAGATTAGTAATATGCATTGTGCCTTATGTATGTCGCTGAATGGACATATTTCTTTATTTCATTCAAGTTTTTGCATTTTTTTTTTTTTTTTTGCTATAATTTAACATTTTATTTGATTAGACGAAAAAGGGAAAATTAAATAGGACTAGATGTAAACAGCTAGAACTTTTACCAAAAGCATTGTCAAATAAATCTTTAAGTTCGGAATGATTTTGTAATATTCTGAAGAGAATTTAATAATTCAGCGACGATTGAAAGAGAGAAAAAAAAAAGGAAAGAAAAAAGAGAGAACAAGTTTTCCTCATTTGATCACCTATAAAAATCTAGGGATTGTTTGGGAAAAAGGGAAAAATTATAAATTAACTTTTTACTAATTTCTTATTAAAATAGCAATGTAGCCGAATCATTTTGCTATTTAATTTTTTGCTGAATTTATAAAATGTTCCAGTTGTTCAGTTGTTTTCATCCCGTTTAAATCTTAGATCATTCTGTTCTACTCCAAATAGCTAATCTAAGCTAATCTTCTTTTTTCCATTTCAGTAATATTGAGCAAATTCTTTGGTTTCCTCATTAGAGGCCATAAAAATAACAGTACAGCTGTTTTAATCAATATTTAATGGGTCATTCTGGTTTTAATTATTTTTAATAATCACTAAAATGAATGTTTATTTCCATGCACTGCTTCTTCAAATTTCCTTTTTTTTTTTTTATTTTACTTAGATTTTATAGTTTTCTCTCGTTTCTACAATTTCTTATCTTATTAAATGAATTTAATTAATGCTTTTAAGTTTACCTGTTTTTTTTTTTTTTGCAACTTAGGCTTACAATCAAAAATCAGGACTCATAAATATCGTGTAAAATAGGTCTTCAACCTTCATATCAGTGTTTGGTAATTTTTGAAATTGCATCGCTTTTTGTGAGATCCCTCTGTTAGTACGACTTTTGGGCTTAGTTTCGAATGAAAATACATTCGAAAACTTTAGTTAAAAAAGAGATTCAACGATTTCAACTCTCAACACTTGCCCCCACTTAGTTCAATTTATTTTGGAAATTTATGCAAAGTAGCCGGCCATAAACAGTAGCAAAAATCCGGAAGATAAGTGTAGCATAGAGAAATTGGTGAAATGTAGGATGAAGATTGATTATTGAGAATCGATTAGAGTCTGATCTGTTATTTTCGAGTGGAATAGGCTCATATTTTAAATTTTGAAGAAAATATTTAAAAATTATCATACCAGCTCAATATTTCATTTAATATTATAGCTGATTAAAAAAAAAACGACAATTATGAAAAGATATATCATTTGCTTTTGATTTCATTTATTCTACTTCATTATTCATATTTAATATATCACTGTGATCAGTCATAAGAAGAAGTCTTTAAAAGTATTATTTCAAAAGTGGAAAAAGAGAATATCTGAACGATGAATTTTCCTTTTTTTTTTTCTTGTTTGTTTGTTGAGTTGAGTGTTCCATTAATACTTCAACCTATTTAAAATATTATTACTTCAAATAAATTCGAAAATTTATTTTTTTTTTTTTATAGTAGAAAGAATGAAATTAAGATGAAGACTAAGACAAGACAAGAGGAGACAAAACCACGGATGGAAAGAATTGAGGAATGGAGGAGAGTTCGTTTTTTTTGAAAATGCCGTTCAGGACATAGATTTGAAATTTGAGCTAGTTAGATTGACTACTGCTGCTGCTGCTGCTGCTGTTACTTCAGTCATCTGCTGTACTTCAGATTTCATTGCTTTAGCTCGAAAGTAAGTTCGAGCTCGAGCTTACTGATTGTTGTAAAGTGAAACAACTGTTAGTTTGTGCTATTCCATCGTTTTCATCTTCATTTCTTTCATTTCCACAATTCATTCTTCAGCATCTTTTACCATATCCTAGCTTCTGTGCTGTCTGCAAACTTTATGCTTAACATTTTGAAGTTTTGAATTTTCATACCATTACGCAATGTATAGCCAGCCTATTTCTGTGTTGCATTTAGCTTTTCGTTTGTCCAATCACTCATATTTATGTCAACAAAAAATTTTTAATATTTCAAATGTATTCCATAATGATCTAATTATACTCTTTTTCGATTAATATTTTGACGACTACTGTTGAAAGGAACTTTTTGATACTGTTACGAAGAAAGATTAGATTAAATGAAATTAAATTAACACACTGATGCTAATCGTGGTGAAATTTGCTCTCTTAAAATTTTTTCTCAAATTATTAATCGATTTTGTTAAAAGTGATAATAATAATTTGTCATTCATAGAAAGAAAGAATGAAATTTGTTTGTTTATTTGTTATGAAAGACAAACAAATGTTAATAAATGGCTAGAAATATGCAGAAAAGATATGCTTAATCTTTAAGATCAAGAATAAAATGCTAATCATTTATCGTTTTCATTCATGTGCTTGCCTATCTTTGATAACTATTCCTTCGAAGTATGCAATGCTAAAAAGCAAAGGGGAAAAAATTAGCGGACAATATATTTATTTCTTTTCCACTTCATTTTGGATATTTTGGTATTTCAGTAAATGAAACTGACTAGAAATTCTGTGATAAGCTTATCATAACCAGAGTTATGATAAGCTTAAATAAACTATTACTATTAAACCTATTATTGCAATATTTGTGGTTAAGCTCTCTATGCTCTCTTTTATTTGAAACCAAATTTACTTCATTCTTATTACCTCTCTCTTTTCGAAATTTCCATTTTGAACATAATAATATAAGTAGCTTAGATAATTTTTGTGCTAGTAACAAGATTCATGTTTTTTTTTTTTAATTTACAGTAATAAGTTGTGAACTTTTCTCTCCATTAAAATTCGAAAAATTTTAATCTATAAACTTCTATTTGAATTCTCGTGTTTGTCTTTGAATTCATTTCTAGGGAAAAATTAATTTTGGTTTTTGTTAAATTCTTTGCACTTGACTAGTTCCTTGTTTCTCGTAATTTTTTCTTCTTAGTTTGATGCTATATTGGACTTGTTTTCATTCTTTTTGCATAATAAAGTCGAAAACAAAGGATGAAAAAATTTGCTTCATCAGATATAAGATTCAGTATTGGCCCTTCTTGCACACAAAATATGATCATGCTTTATTAACTTATCAATTAAGAGATTAATTAGCTCCCGTCAGTTAGGAACAATTTCCAGCTAGTGGTAAAAAACTTTTCGATTTGCATCCTTTCAAGATCCAAACAAAATAAGAATTTTTGTAAGCTTGTTTATAGGCTGTTTGAATCGGTAATCTATTCAGTAAATCAGATCCACCATTTGATAATAGTTTGCTTGTAAATCAGTAAATCCACCGAATAACCAGGTTAATCATTGGATGATAATTTGCTTCAGAATCATCAGTAATCGAAGTTTATCAAGGAAAAAAAATTCGTTAATCTTACAAGTTATGATGACAAGAAGCAAAGAACTGAAAATGCAAGAGATATTATTATCTTCTGTTGCTGAATATTTCCCATATAAAAAGTTTCACTTTTTTTTTTCTTCTATTGTTTCTTGTTCGTCAAAACGTCCTCAATCAGTTTTATCTTTCTTCTTTCTTTTTTTTTTTTTTTTTTTGTTTTTTGCCGAATTTTCTTTTCTGCTATCCACCACTATCACCACTTTTTTTTTTGGCCTTTGTTCCGGCCAAGGGCATAAAGAAAGCTATTGACAATGGTGTGAATGATACAGTATATACATATATATCCATGAATATTTTGACATCTGTAATATTTCTAATTGTTGTGATAATACTTGATAACAGATAATAATTTATGATATTTTGATAAGCTGTAAATTTTCATAGTGTTTGATGATAATTTGGGATTGATATGGGGTGCTATTTTGATTGTATGATAATAACGCAAAAATTACAATGAATTTTTTTTTTTCTTTTTTTCATAGTAACAATAGAATGTGATATTATTTGTTATGTGATTTATTGAAATGTTTTTTTTTTTTTTCTTTTTATGAGTTATACATCAGCTGATGTTTTATAATTTCAGTAATTAGTATTTCAAATTCAATTATCAACAAAATGATATTTGTAGAGGATTTTCAAACATAAAAACTACTACCAACTATTACTACTAGTACCGCACTACTACTACTAATACTTCATTTGACATGACAGGAAGTTTTTACTTCTGAAGATGTATGCTTCCTGTACTCTCGTCTCTTCATTGAACAAGTTGTTAGATTGGTTACTATCATTTGTTTTGGTAGTTAATCAAAAGACAAAAAGCTATGCAGTAGCAGAAGTTCTGTTATATCCATTATCCGTTGTCATCCTTCATACATCTTTTTTCCTTTCAGATTTCTTTTTTTTTTTTTGTTTTGAAAAACAATTTCTCCGTTACAAACTTGTTTGTTTACAACTAAAATATTTCTCTCTTTCTATGATGAAAAAGGCGAGAAGAGATGTGATGGCATGGATATTTTAGTTCTTTTGTTCTTTTAAAATGAAGAAAATGGTGTATTTATTATGCTTTCAGTATTTTCCATCATCTCGGAATATTGATCCTCGGCTAAAATTCCACTTTTAAAAAAGCCTGATACGTATTGAAAGCTGGTAAATTAAGAATTTTTAAGCGTTTTTTTTTTTTTTTTCGTTTTAATCCATATTTAAAGATGAAATCTTTTAGATTTCGCGAATTATCTTTACTCTTATTTAATGACACTTAATTAGAAAAATTAAATCGATGAAGTGAAGTTCGTTATTAGAGGTGGTGAAAGTATTGATGAAATTAAATTAATTGCTTTAATCATCATTCATTTTATCCATACTTCAATCATTTAATTGTTCGAAAGAAAAATATGCTTATTGATTATTGTTTAGATTTGTTAGATAAAGATACTTTCCCTTATCAGATTAAAAATTCTAAATTTCTCGCTATTCCAATTAAACCGTAGAAGGAGATGCAAAGTTATATAATATTTGAATCAAGAAATTTTTTTGAATTATTCCAAGAACAAATAAGGTTTTTTTTTTGAGAAAAAGAGTAATTTAAATAAATTTCATTTATTTTTCAAGTCTTCTTAAAAAGCAACAAGACTAACAATTTCCTGATCGAAATAATATAACTTTCATACAGCTTTGATATTTCATCAATTTTTACTTCTAACGGATTTGTGGTGTAAAATTGGTTTCGCATTATCTCTAGTGGATGGCATGTAGTTTTTTTTCTTTGATTTATTTTTCTAATTTGCTTCCAGTGTTGTGTTTTTTTTTTGCGTTATCGTTATGCTATTTTCATTAAAATTAATTAATGAAATATTGTAAAATGGTGTAATTCCTTATCAGTTTATAGATTTTTGAACGCTTCTACGACGCAAATATAATTTATTTGGAAGAAATAGCAGTGGATATCGAATAAGCAAATATTGTTCACTTATTAATTTGAAGTGAGAAATTTACTAAAATATTTTTTCCTTTTTTTTTCCTTTGCATTTTGAAATTTGCGAATTTTCTTGACATTCTAGAAGAGACAGTTAGTCAGTATAATTTCTACTGAAATTCGATTCTGATTGTTAATTTTCAACTTCGAGAAGTTTTAGATAAAAAAAAAAACAATACGCTGCAGAGATCTCTTGCAATGCTTTAGGTGATGATGATAAGATGGGGTAATTATCACATTTGCAAGTATATATTTGTGCTTTCCTTGACTTAGTTGTTGAAGATTGGAAAGGTTATACACTCACGTCATCTGTCCTCATGTTCTAAATCGAAAAAAAAAAAATTTTCTTGAATATTGTTTTTAAATCATCAATTCTTATATTTTCGAAAAATACTGTTAAAACGTTGCTGTTTTATTTACTTTATTTGTTTTTTCTTTTTAACTTCCTATTTTTAAATATTTTTGATCAATTGATAAAATGCAAATCCTTCTAAGGGTTGTAATGATCGATAGGAGTAGAGCTTCTCTTGCCACTGGATGTCAGGAATGATAGAGGATCACTTTTTCAGGATGACCAGTCATTTTATTCTTTGGTTTTTTTTCATCCATTTTGCTAGGCTAACAGTTGGACGGACAGTTTACTAAAACGGACGAACAATCGGCTAACTTTTTGGTTTCAGTGATCCATTTCCATTTTTTGTCGGAATGATAATATGAATGGGTTTCGACTTGTGAGAATGATGATATATTTTATCTCTTAGCTCATTTCTTTCTGCAGTTATTCCATATTTTCTGGTATTTGCAATGAATTTCACGACCATGAATTCAGTTGAAGGATTCAGTTGAACTAGGTCTCTTCCTGTGTAATCAATAACCGATCTAATCTTACTGAAAGAAATTAGTGACAGCAGATGTCTTTATATCACCGGTACTTCATTAATCTTAACTTAATTATTTAATTGTTGTAAATTGTTCTACGAATTTTTTGACATATTTAATCGGAAGGAATGGCCAGTTTCTTTTCTTCCGTGAACTTTGTCAAATTGCAGCAAATAATTTCGAATAGGATTGGAATTATTACTTTAGTGTTGTACTTGCCTGGTACAAGGGAGAAATATTATGGAACACAATCAACTTTAATGTTTTTTTTTTTCTTTTTTTTTAATGAATTTTTAGGAAAATTGTTGAAATCTTACAGCAGATGAATTTTAAGTAAACTCTGAACGAAAAAAAAAAAAAAAAATCAAGCAACTTCTGTACATCTTCGATTTTCTTCTACTCTATGTTATCCAGTTGTTGCTCAGTTCTCGCATTAGCAGCTAACTCTTTCAAAGAGGAAAAAGTAATGCTAGTCTGAATGACTTAGCAATCCCTTGTGTTTTCTTTACTTTTTTTAAATGCTTGAATTTTCTCTGATTTTCAAAATTTTGTTCCCAGTCTTGACATGGATAACGTAAAACTTTTCATATAAGATCGAAAAAAAAAAAAAAAAAAAAGCAAAAACAAAAGACAGTATTGGTATTGATGAGGAATAGATAAATTATTTCCAATATAATTCTTCTATTTACGATAACGAAGAATTTTTAGACTTCGGAAGAATTTTGTTCAAGTTGCACTCTTAACTCTCTCTCTCTCTCTCTGTTAAAAATTAAATTCGTTAAAAATTTCAGGCAAACATACATTTATTTCATTTTATTCGCTCTTTTGTATTCTTTTTCCTGCTTCAGTCTTTTTTTTTTTTTTTATCGCTATGTCGAGTTTTATTAATATCAGCTGATTCTTTGAAAAGAATCACTGTTTATAAAAATTTCGTGGATGCTAACTGGACCGAACTTCCTTTCTATATTTCATTGAAGCAATCAGTATTATTAAGATTGTTTCCAAGTTTTCAAGAATAATTTAGAAGATGAACAATTCTATTTCTAGTGAAAAGAATCCATTGTTAAAATGATTTACTGCAATTAATGATTATAGTGTTAAGGTAGATAAGATAGATAGATAGCAATATTCAGTTAAGGTGATTCGTTATCATCGTTGTGTAATCTCTTGAGATTACAGTATTTTTTGCTTGTAAAATGGAATAAAAATTTTGATATAGATGAGATTCCATTTAGTTTTTCTCTTATTTAAATTTTTATTAATTTTTCTATCATATCCATTATGTTCATTAATATAAGGAAAAAAAAATTCATTTTTTTCTTTTCTTGAAGAAATGGGCATCATAATATATTGAAATTTAAAATGTCTTACACATTTCTTACTTCTCATTCTTTGCCTTATTCGATATCCTTCATGAAGAAATTTTCGGAATGAAAAAAACTTCTCAAGGTTTTGAGATGATGAGGATGATTAAATCTTTCATATATTGAGTGTTGAATATTTTGTTTTTAAAAGCTACCGAATTTATTTACTCATTTTTGGAGTTATTTTCATTTTATTATTCTGTTTTCGTCAAGCTTATGTTTACTTAGGACTTCTTCGTATTTAGATTTCATTTGTAATATTTCAATTTAACCGTTCTATATGAATATAAATACACAGATGTCATGATCCTTTGCTAGTTTGTTGGTGAAAGAAAAGGGGAAAAGTTGAAGAAATTTTTAAAAAGTAATGAAAAAAATTAATTAGCTTCCTGTTAGTTTAGTAAGCTTCATGTTTCGATTTGTTTTACAACTTTAATAAATTCAGCTTTACGTTTGATTTGTTTACTTCACCTTTTGAACATTATTAAATGAGGCTTTCATTTGTAATTTCCAAGCAAATCACTCGATGAGCTTGTTTACAGAAAAAAAATGTAATGAGCCAAGAAAGTGAATATGTGAGCAGATGGAAAAATTATCCAGCCTTGTCTTTCAGCAGATGATTTGGCTAGGCTAGCTTGTTTCCACATCTCTTTTTATGATAATTATGGTGAAGAATAATGTTAGCCTTAACTTAGCTAAAATAACAGGTATTACACCTCCCACTGATACTGATTGTAAATTGATAAATTTATTAATGATAAGCAATTATTTGTATACTCTTGCAGAGACGAGAACTTAGACTGTAAATTCACCAGTGCTCATTAATGATATGTGCATGTAGACGATGGAAAACGTAAGTTTATTTATTTTCTATACCAGTTAATTCACATTAACTGTGAAAATTTGATTAATTTTAAAACAAAAATTTGCTACATATCTTAAAAAGAAAAATTGCAAAAAAGCAATTTCATAGTTAAAAGGTTTGTGATGAAGAAATATCACTGAGGAACTAATTAATGATTTAAAATTTTGTGATATTAAAGTTAAGAAGGTAATCGATATATAGGTTATATATATCCAAATAGATAGATGCTACGATCTAATCTTTCAAGTGTTATTCAAATAAATATCCATTAGTTATTTCTCAGTAATTATTTTTTCAAAATTTTTAATCAGTTTTTCAATGAGTTAATTGAATTTATAATGAGTAGTGTTAAAATCCTGCAATATTTTCACTTTTTTTTTTTTTGAAAATGAAAATGGAATAGTTTTTGAAATAATTTTTGTGAATGTTATGGAATGATGAAGTAAACTGCACCATTTCCTTTGCCTTTTTTTTTCCTTTTTTTTTTTTTTTTTTTTTTTTTCAAAATTTTTGCACACCAATAAATAATCCTTCATCTTATTTGTTATGCTTTATTTTTTTTTTTTTTTGTTTCCTCCTTTTTGCCTCACATTATCTCAGTTCTGATAATCAAAAATTTTTCCAAAACAAGGCTAATTATTAAATCATTATAATACAATCCTTATGCTTATATTGCATTTGTCATTACTGTGGCCAAGTTTAAAATATGCATGGAAAATAAAGTGATGCAATGAGGCCATTTATTTATTATAATTTTTAATTTTTTAAATATTAGGAAACTAGGTATTTTTTGTTAGGAAGTTAATGTTCATGTTAGGATAGAAAAAAAAAAAAAAAAGAGTAATGAAAGGTAAAATATATTTATTACCTTGATTATAAAGTTTAATTGAGGTGAAAAAAAAAGGAAACGATAACCTTATAAGGATAAATGGCAACATTTACATCACTTTTAATGCTCGTTCCAATTGCACTGCACTTTTAATTGTGAAAGAATATTTTTCAGAGCTATAACTAAACATAATTGATTTTCTTTTCTTTTTTTTTCCTCAATGAAATAACACTTTAATAACATAAAATATAAATGAAAAAGAATGAAATTGGAGGCAATAAATTTATACTTCCCAATAGAACAATATCATCTTATCATAGTGATTAATAATTAGATAGGCAGGGCATACGACATTTATGTTTTGAATCATTTTGAGCATAAACTTAAGATCTCATACAAAAACTGTAAATGGTTTTTTTTTTCTTTTTTTTTAAAACTTTAATAAGGAAATTCTTTGATTTGTTTTTTTTTTTTTTTTTTTCCACCCAACAAAATGGGAAAAGAAAGACAAGGTGAGTCAGATGAAATTAATTTTTTGAAAGCAGAAAAGGAAATGTCAGTGAAGATGTTAAATTAAAATTGCAATTTTTGGGATGTTGAATCATAAAGTGCTAAAATTCCTCCGTAAAATTAGGCAAAAAGAAAGAGAAGAAATGAATAATTTTGAGAATAATCTATTTAGAATTAATTGTTTGTATCATTATTACACAAAGTGGAAAAAGTTTTTAACCTTCAGTCGATGAAGAAATAATATAGTAGTGGAAATTCAGATGGATTTCAAAAAATTTCACTGCATTATATGAGTTTACGTTACTGAAAAGAAATGAAACAGTATGTTAGAGATGATAATTGATAATATTAACAAATGAGTGTTTTTCATTTTATTTCCATCATCTTTGATAATATTTTTTAATTTTTCTTTTCTCTCTCTCTCTCTCTCTCTCTCTCTCTCTCTCTCTCTCTCTCTCCCTCTCTCTCTCTCACTCTCTATTTTTTTTAATATTGGCTCTGTTGGTATTTTGCAGGGGCACCTACCCTCAACAAACACGCCAATCTCACCGCATGCGCAATCAGAGACATCAAACGCCCCCACAACAAATGGTAAGCCTAATTACTTACATAATTATTAATTAATCTAACTTGCCATGCTATTGCTGCTGTTTCTATTACCACTATTACTACTACTACTGGTAGTACTACTACTGTTACTACTAGATACTACTACTACTACTACTGTTGCTACTGCTACTGCTACTGCTATTGCTACTGCTACTACCACTACTACTACTACTACAATTAAAATTGCCATTACAATTATCACAAAAGCTCCTCTTAATTGTTGTTCATGCAACATCTTCAGGATCAATGATTTATAATAACGGTAATTGATGACACAATAAATGTTTGTTAGCTGCTGAATTACGTACATGCTCCTCTTTTAACTTTATTAACGTTAATTTGATCATACTAACTAGAAATTTTAGCTTATTTTTCAGAAATTTGACAAATTTGAAGTTGTGGAAAGAGATTATTGTAATTATTAATTATGTATATTTAAGAATAGAAGGGATAAAAAGTGTTAAGTAGTAAGAGATGAACTAAATTAAATGGATAATTTTTTTTTTTTTTTTGGAGTACATTTATGAGCATTTATTAATTATTATGAAAAGAGAAAGGATGTTTTGAGGCCTACTTCGATAGTGCATGAGGTATAGAAATTTTTATGATCATTCATTGTAAAATTTAAAATCGAGTTTTTTTTTTCGAAATATCCTTCTAATATTAAATTATTCATTTCCTGCTTGAGAGGGAAAATTCATTTGATAAAAAATTCGAAGTAGAATATTTATAATATCTTAGCTACAAATTTAGCTGTTGATGTGATAACTTCACCATAGAATTTATTATTTCTCAAATAAATCTTAAAGTTCATATATGGATAAGTTTTCCGTATCATTTGCTGTAGCATAATACCGGTGATCACCTATGAAGTTAAACAATCCGCTTGGGTTCCGATACTTGATCTCAGCTAATAATACTGCTAGTATGCAGTATCTTTATCTGTTTACTTGCAAATGTTTTATTTAATAGTTATTACTTGGATGTTTCCTTCAGCTATACAATAAGGAAGAAAATTTTTGAATAAAGCTGTGAAGAATTTTCTAAAAATCGACTATTGATTTTTTAACTTCTTTATAAAGCATTTTTGCATTCCATTTTCCAAGCAAATTCAGGAAAGGTGAGTGGTGGTAATAAAACGCAATATACTTATGAATATTTGGCCCAACTGCTGAAAGATAAGAAACAGTTGGAGGCATTTCCCAATGTTTTTCATCATCTCGATCGTCTTGCTGAAGAAGGCTAGTTCTTTTAAAACATGTTTTGAGTTACAATTTTATAGTTTGACTATTCATGTTTATCTGCTAGAAATCTTTAGCATTGTAATCCATTCTTTGTAGTTTTTTTTTTTTTTTTTTGCACCTAAGGAATTTGTCTTTACATTCAGTGAGAGATTATCTTATTGGAAGTTAATTTATTGATTAAAATTTAAGAAAGAAATCTTTTTTGGACTAATTCAGTAATCTGAATTATCCATACCTTACAGAAATCAGTAGAGTGCGAGTATCATTATTTCAATTCGAGTTTGCAAAAGATGCGATGTCTAATTTACCAGAACCGGAAGGTGAAGTTACCACCATGACGGAAAAAATATTTGTTCCTGTAAAGGAACATCCGGATGTGAGCATTATATCCTGCCTTGCAAACATTGATATAAATATTTTTTACTTTTCTCTGCCTGACTATTTCTCATACATTTTATATTACCCATAACTAAACTAATTATTTAGTTATAATTCTAGTAAGTGATTAGACTTGAACTGAGTACAAATAGTAGTTGACCCTGAAATTTGACATTGCGGCATATTTAACTTTTAAAGTCAAGGTCCGTTGCTAACAGAAACGCTGGACAATTATTAATTAGAGCAAATAAGAACATGCTACTACGAATAAGTTTATCAATATCATTGTCAAAGGTAAACAGTTTATTTGTTGTTCATTAACGAATTCCTTTCAGTATAATTTTGTTGGAAGGATATTAGGTCCACGCGGTATGACAGCCAAACAATTGGAACAAGAAACTGGCTGTAAAATAATGGTACGAGGAAAAGGTTCAATGCGCGATAAAGCTAAGGTTCCAAATAGTTTTTACTACGTTTTGTTTCTGAAATAATTTTTTTTTTTTCCTAAGATTTCGCCGAATTCACTGAACTTTTCATAAATCTAGATTTTAGGTTTAGATTTAAAAGATTCACAATATTTCCGATCTGTAGGAAGAAGCAAATCGTGGAAAACCCAACTGGGAACATTTGTCAGAAGAGTTGCATGTTCTAATACAGTGTGAAGATACACCAAATCGCGCATTGTTGAAGTTGAAACGAGCAGCAGCTGAAGTGAAAAAGTTACTTGTACCCTCAGTGAGTTTTTTTCCTTCTAGAATAATCGTTTTGGTGGTAGATTTTATGACTAGAAACTGTACAGGAAATTTTCAAAATTAATTAATTAAAACTGAAGCAAGCAGTATGAGAATGGTGTTTATATATTTTTTGTCTTCTGTACTTCTCTAGTAAGTTATTGTGTAGAAATACAAATTTTGTAGAGCAAGATCCTGCTCAACTTCACAATTATCCATCTTTAGCCATCATGAACTGGTAGAGAGAGTGTTGCTTCATATGAGCTTAAATTATTCATTGAGATGATGAACATACTGATTATCATTAGGCGCTTCTAATTTTTAAATGATCGTATTTCAGTCAGATGATGATGAACTGAAGCGCAAACAGTTAATGGAATTAGCGATCATAAATGGGACTTATCGGTCTGGCAATGTTAATCAAACAGCTGCTGCACAAGCTGCAGCTGCAGCTGCAGTCAACAAGAATTCTCTAGCTGCTTTGCAAGCTCGCCTAATGGCACCGCTACCTCTTGCTGCTACACAGGTAACGTCATGATTTTTTTTCCCTTTTATGAATACGCCATGTGTGCAATAGTGTAAACCTCTCGTGTGCTTCGAGCTTTTCACTGATTGTTCAGCTTATCTTGTGTGATTTTTTTTTCCAGCCAAATAATCTCCGGTCACCTGGTTTGGCTGGAGCGCCAATTATTCTGTCACCTTCACGTGGTGCTGCACCAGCGGCTGCAACTGCGGCAGCTGCAGCTCTTGCAGCACAACTGCAAGCAGTAGCAAATCAACAGCAAAATGTTGCGGCTGCATTCTCACAGCAGGGACCAGCTGCTGTGGCTGCACTGCCGGCGCAATTACTACAGAATCCTGCGTTGGCGCAGAGTGAGTATGGACAGCTATACCTCAGGTGAGCTAATTGCAGCATGCTAACTTACATGATCTGTTTGAGATCGTTCTATGTTCAGTGCCGGTGAACAGCAGTGTTGCTTGCGCTTTTGTGTGCGAATTTTGATTTAGCATGCTAACTTTCTGTATTTTCAGTTCGTTACCGTACGATCCGTCAGGTGCTGCGGGTTATGGGGCACCAGTAAGCAGCGCTGCCGCTACTCTTCAAGCTCAAGCTCAGGCTCAGCAGCAACAGCAGTATGCGGCTGCGGCTGCAGCTGCAATGCTCGGTGCCAATGCATATATCGGTGATTATACATCAGTCGATATATCGCACGCTGGTCAGTAATTGCTTTTTAAGTATGGAAAAGGCAAAAATATTTAGTACCCTAAATATTAACAACGTTCACTGTTGATAGTTTCGAATTTCGGTATCAAACAGTATTTTTTTGGATAGAATTTGAAATTACGTTTCATAATTTAATTAAGAATCAGTGTAATAGGCTATAAAGTTTGTTTTATCTTTGATGCCGCCGAACAGGAAGTTAACATGTAAAATACCCCTAGAGATGGGGTTTTGAATAGCCTTTCATGCTAAGTTGTTTTTTTTTTTTCTTTTTCTTTTTTTAAGAAATTTTTTGATTGTATCTCCGAAATTTGTTAATTTCAATATTTGAGTTACTTTTCCTCATCTCTCATATTTATTCCGCTTGAAATTTTCCTTAGTTTATTTTTATTCTCTATAAAAAGATCTCACTTCTTACGAAACATATCCTGTATTAATGACTTTTTTTTTTTTTTCAAATTCTTTTTTCTGTTGTAGTTTACATGTTATTCTCATTTCTATCTCTGTTGTTTATGGAGTGTATATCCATCCGTAGGTAAAGAAGTGTCAACGATTGAAAGTTTTTATTTTTTATAATTGTTCAAATCTAAGACACTTAAATATATTATATGGGACAGGCGAAATTTGCTAGGATATGTGCTTTATTAGTCTTATGCCACAAATTTATCCATTCTCTCTTAAAATTAACACCATTTTTTTTTTTTTTCTTTCTACATCACGGGTAATTTGCTGATATTAATAAGGCATTTATAGCAAAGAAATATTAATAACATAAAAGCTACCGATAGGAGAAATGTATTGAATTCCAAAATAATTCTCATTCCAGTGCTTGATCTTACTGGTGCTGATTTATTATTTTTTTTTTTTTTTTCTTTTTTCTATTTTTTGTTCATTCAGTTACTCATTTACTTGTTATTCACTTATACGAGATACCAGTTTGCTGGCTTCATTTTTTTTTTTTCTTTTTTTTTTCACCCACGGTAACACTAAAATCCACCTTATGACACTGTCTTTATTCTTACCCTTGCAAAAGATATCTTCTTACTTCCTGCAGTAAGAGAAGAATTGGTGATTATTATATTGGTAGTACCATTATTAGCCTGTTAACAACAGTAACGATAGAAGATTCGAACACTTTACATTGGATAGCCTGGATTCATATTTTAATATTTCAGAAGAATTTTTAGTCTTTTTATAACACCTAAGCCATTTCTCCACTCATTCACTCTCTAGCCAAATTTTTTTTTTCTGTTTTTGTTTTTTTTTTTTTTTTTCCTTTTTTTGGTTTTTTTTTTTTTTTGTTTAATCGAAAGCCTTAACCTATAATTCGATACCAGTTAACCAAAATTAACCGAAAAGAAATTTGCAGAAGTATTGTTTCTAGGTGCAATGCTGTGTAATCAACGACGTGTACTTGGTCAAGCCAGGGACCATCCATATGGTAGTGGAAAGTCAGCTACTTCATAACACTTCTCACTTCAAACAAAACTTACAATTTTGCCACAAAATATACAAAACAAAATACCAACCAACACGGTTTGTTTTCAACTCTCTCTCTCTCTCTCTCTCTCTCTCTCTCTCTCTCTGTGTCTCATCTAAAATAACATTTGGAAAGAGAAAAATTTTATCAAAATGAAATCGTGGGCCAGACAGGGTGTATTTACGCTAGTTGCACGTACGTGATGGGTGTTTGCATTTACAATCTCACGTTCATCTTGCCAACAAATGCTCTTTTCACTTGTACGTGCACATCTGGGACATTTGCCGCTTGCAAACAGGAAATGTTTGAAATTTTCCTCAATTCGGTTTCAGTCAGTTAATTCACTTGATATTATTTTTCTGTAGTCCTGGATGTGTATTGTGCTAGTAGTAAGAGTTTGTTGTATGTTGATGACCTAAGCAGCATTATCATAGCTGCAACTGTTAATAAAACTGTCACCATAAATTTTCAACAAAACTAACCTCATATCCCTTACAGGATCGCTATCCGGATCAGGTATTTTTCTGGGGTTATATGCTTAAACATTTATTTCAGTCTTCTACTATTACTACTACTACTACTACTGCTACTACAATTGCTTTTATTGCTATTATTACCATTGTTAGTGAATATTAATTTGTCCTGTAGCGCTTTCGTTAAGTGCCTTAACTTCATTTTTTTTTTTTTTTTTTTTTTTTTTTNTTTTTTTTTTTTTTTAATTTCACACTTTTGCTGTAGTCTAGCTTATACTTTTTCATTTCGATAAATTTCATGTTTTACAAATGAAACCATTGTTTTGCATTAATCTATAATTCTCCTAGTCCAGATAAAAACAAAAAAAAAAAAAACAAAAAAAATTTTTTTTTTTGGAAAACAGTTTTCTGATACATATAAAATCTATCGTAGTTTTAAGAATTCTTGATATGATTATAAATTTGAAAAATGACCTTTGTATTCCTATGTAATCATTAGCAGACATAAAATTTTACAGTTATTTCCGTTTTCAATATCTCTTTTTTTTTTTTCCTTCAATTTTCTGGAACAGTTAATTCTGCTAGGAACAAAATAGAAAGATCACAGAGCTAGTAATTCTTTCTAATGGTGTTCAGATTGTCTTCTTATTGCAACATTTTTCGATGCAATGCTCTGAATTTCAAGACCATGTCATTTTTTTTTTTTTTTTTGTTTTGTTTTGTATTATAAGATCTGATGGTATCACTTGTTTGTTTGTTTGTTATTCATTCTATCTGCCCAATTGTTTTTATCAGGCTTCACTGCTGACAAAATGCACTTCAAATTTTTGTTAATAATCACTAGTAATTTCTAATCATTTTCTGGATATCATCATCTATCTTATTATACTCTCTAATCTCCATGTTTCATTTAAAAAAAAAAAAAAAAAAAAAAGTTTGACAGGTGTAAAAAATAATTATCCATTTATTGGTTTTAAATTACTAAATAGTCTTGGTTATTTTAGTGTTAGAAGTGCAGGTATTTATAATTTTCCTAACTCTTTTAAAGTTCGTTTCTTATAAAACGCAGTATTTGTTCTTGCGTATGTACCATTGTTTTTTCACAATCGCATGAACCCATTTTAGTTGGAAGACTTAGCACTGTAGGATGATCAGTCGTTTATTACAATTGTTTTTCATAAAGTTCAGTTTATTTAGGAATTTCGTTTCAAACAGAGTTCAAATTTTTTTTTTTTTTTTTTTTGATTTATGTAATAAATGTCTGATTGATTTACGGTAATGTAATACTGTACATTTTCCTTTTTTTAAATGAATATGTATTGTATTTTAAGGAGATTGGTGCCCTTTTATGCACTTTATATTCTTTTTTTTTTTTCTCTATCTCTCTCTCTCTCTCTCTCTCTCTCTCTCTCTCTCTCTCTGTTATCGACATTGTTCTTTTGTTTCTTAAATTTTGTTTAAAAATGCCTTGGAATTTGGTGCGTAAGTGCCTGCAAAGATTCGATTGTATTCTCCCGTAGAGGAGGATTTTTTACCTTCTGCTTTTCCTTTTTAGGCTTTTAGCAGTAGCAAGTATATATGGATTTTAGGATTAAATTGATGAGAATTTTCACAAAGAGCATTAATAAATTGATAGTTATTATCAAATTCCTAATTAAAAAAAAAAAAAAAAAGTTGACACCATGAAGTGTAATCCGTGTTTGTGGGTTACTACTCTCCTCCCTTTCATAAATTCATTTAAATCATGAATAGTATAGTTTTGCTTGATGTCTCATTTTTCATTTTTAAAATTTGTCTTTTTTTTTCCAATGTTGTAATCTTTTTGCTTATACTTTAATTAATTGCTTATCAAATATCACCACTATCAATATTATTTTAATTGTTATCCATAATTGCACACTTTTTGGTCGCTGTATGCACGGAACCTCTTTACTGTTTTCTTTTTTTTTTTTTATCCATTTTTATACTTATGTACATTTCAGCTTCCTTTCCGTGCCTTTTAGAACAATGCACTTTTTATACGTTGGAATTTTTCTTTGATTTTTTTTTTTTTTTTTTCTTTCCCGTTGTTCATTTGTTTCATATACTTAAGATATATACAACAAATTTGCCTTGATTAATGAATTTTACTTAATTTTTGCTGGATTTTAATTCTTTTTTTCTAATGAAAATAATAAAATTACTACAGGAAAAAAAATTTTTTTTTTCACCATAAATGAAGTATACACATACATATTCTCATGCTACTGTAATGGTTAAATCGTATTACAACTTACAGAGGTTCATTTTCATGAACATTCATCCAATTATTGTTTCCCATATAATTGCAAACGTGTGGAAGTTATTCGATTTAACTATAAACTGTTGTTCAGTTGTGATTTTCAGTTTTATCTGAAAATGGTTGCTGTGAATAGGATGGAAAAAAGTTCATCTCCTTTCATGCTTCCTGTCATGATGGTATTTTTCTCGAGAGCAAAATGATGGCATTTTGTGGAAGTCTCATAGTCCACATACATTTTGCTATTTCAATTTTTATAGATGCACGGAACAGGCAGATACTGAGGTGTTGCTGAGCAATCAGTCAAATTGAAAATTGCTTTGTGATCGGAAATTGTGGCAGTAGTATTTTTATCGAGATGTTAACTAATCAAACAGCCTGAAGAAACGTTTCCTTTTTCAGCCTGAAATTAGATTTCTTTTGCCTTTTTCAAAAGAGAATTCATTTACATAGCTATTCATTGGAATATTCTCGTAATGTCTACGAGATGTCTGTATGCATAAAATAATTTTGTATTCAAAAATTTGATGAAAAGATACGATTAATACATTGACATTTGCAATAGTTCAATTGAATTTTCCTTAATTCTCTAAGTAATCGTGGAAATGAATCTAGCAGTTCACGTAAATGTATAAGTATAGAATAATTAATACTAAACGAAAATAGTTCAAAAAAAGAAATGAGAATTTGATCAGATATTATTTTGGGTGGTAAATAACGAAGTTATTTCCCATTAAATAAATTGAAGGAGGTGATCTGTTCTTCTCAAATCTTTTTTAATTCAGGGTTAATTTTCGGTTGCACTTCTGTTTCCGCTGTAACAGAAATTATCAGGTTTGTGAGGAGCAAATTAAATGAAAAATTGCAGGTATACTTTATACCGACAATGCTAATTCTGATTTGGTTAAATAACTTTAGAATTTGGAGAAAGTTAAATGAAAGTGTGGGAATGTCCAGATGAAATTAGAATGAATTTCCTTCTTTAAAAATAAGATTAATTAAAGAATTCAATAAATGAATATTGTGAGGGAACCAATTTGTCTGAATTCTGTCTAGAATTTCAAAACAAGGCTAGCAGAAATTGTCCTTAAGGCACAGTCGGTGCGGAACTTCCAGGACACTGTTAGACTGGATCAAAAACTGAAACTGATATACTTCCTTCATCTCTTACCTCAGTGTGGTTATAAACTTCATTATCCAAATAAAAAAAATGAAAAAAAAACTAAATTCTAAATAAAAAGCATTTTAAAATGTTTATTCTGCCGCTTTATATGTGGAAGTCGAAAAGTTGAAGTGGACGATGCCACTTTCATATGTGCAACGATAACTTACCGAATAAGTCTCCAAAACTAATATGTTTCTTTTAATCAAACTTTTACCTATTTTAAGGTTTTATTTACCTTGAAGTCAACGACAGTGTGTTGTTCATAATGTTAATTGAAACTGCCCAACCATTAATACCTCGTAAATTCATAAAATTTAGAAAGAAAATCTACTTTAATAGTAACTAAAAGCTATCATAAACTGATAAGTTTAGCTTTTGCTGATGTACGAAGAAGAAAAGCGGAATCGGAAATGTCGTGGCTTCATCGAAAATGGACTGATGAGAGATTAGGACTGCATATCCTTGCAGTTTCTAATAGTTCGGGAGAGTAAAAAAAAGAAAAAGAAAAATTGAAGTATTATTTTTTCGAGATCTTTCTGACGTAAAAATGATTCATCAACCGTTATTAGAAGATTTGAATTTGTTTGATTGAAAATTTTTTGGAAACAATAAACGCTTCTCACAAATTCTCATGCAAACAACTGATGAAAAAAATTTGAAGGATTTTATTCTCCAAGGCAATTTCTATCTTCAGCCTGGTAATTTTGAATGTGCGAGAAATCAAACTGTAATTTTGGTAATTAAAGGCAGTAATTAGAGGAATTAAAGGAAGATAACTAGGGGGAAGTATTCTCTGGCTCATTCTATTCACACCTAAAATATTTTCTGTCGTTCTGGGTAGGTAGGTGCCAGAAAGAGAAATCAAGAAGATTAGTTGAATAAGGCATCAAATTTCTATTCAGCATTTTGTTGACCATCTTCTAAAATCGTGTTAATTCAGGATGTTAGAATAGGTAACACCACAAAAGAATCTACCGGGAGAGTGGAGGAGGAAGGAATCTTTCGTTCAATGAAACTAAAATAATGAAGTGAAAAATTTGCATATCGAAAGTTATTTAGAGGGTGAAGTTTGAAGAGTGTATGTTGGAGTTGAAATGAGGGAAATGTTCTTCAGTAGCAGATTCCTTCCTACCTGGATGTATGAATGAATGAATTCATTTGACGAAATCGACAAAGGTAGCATTTTTAACTTATTCAAATTTTACACTTTCTCCTGCTGCTCGGAGTTGCTATGCTAAAGTTAATCAGAAGAATTGTGATGCTTTTTTTTTTTTTTGAGGAAAGTTCAATTCAGCATCTTGGCAATTGTGGACAAGAAATTTATTTATCAGTATATGATAAATTTCAGTAAAGTTTGCATAATTTTTGAAGAATTATCACAAAAAGAAAAAGAACAAAAATGCCTTATGATACATGTTGAACTGTTTTCATATTTTTCATAAAAGCTAAATAGCAAAAATAATTTTTTCTTTTTTTTTTTAAGATTTAATAAGATCATTTCTACAACAAAAAAAAAAAATGAAACTCCATTAAATCGAAATAACAAAGTTTCATTAACTGATTGATTCAAGCATCTAAGGGAACCATCTGATATAAAAGCTTCTTTGGTTGAAGGTGTTAAGAAGAAATGATTTGCTGAGATAAAAATTATTTTATGCTAACTTCATCTTTCAGATGCACCTCTGAACAGGTATAATAATACCTTTGTACTATGATGTGATATTTCACTGGATTACAAAACACCATTCTATCTAAGTTGTATACTAGGTTTTAAATTCTATCTTAAGTATATATTTGGAAGTTTGAGTAGTTTAAATGAACAACTACACAGGAAATATTCATCCCTTTTATTATTATTAAATTTATTTTTTATCACTAATGTTCGCAGTACTACGCAAATTCCACAGCGATGCTGTTCAGAAGATTTGCGAAGCTTCACTGAGTTGATTTTGATGTCAGAAAAGATATTCTAAATTCAGAAGGCTAATATTTCTATTTCATTCGTTTTTTCATCCGTTCTTCATTTCATTAAATCATCGAACTTTCGACTTTGATTGCTTTAGTGTTAAGCGTGACGATATCACAGATATAATGATATTGATTAAGCCAAACAATTCAGACTGAACTTTATTCACTCTATTTCAAACTTTTCAATACAGGAGTCTGATTTTTTAAATGTGTTGTTATCATATTCCCATATCATCATTATTCACTTCAGAAAAAAAAAAAAAGATCTGAGACATCAAAATAAATTAAAATCAGATGTTCTGGATCTTTCCTTATTGATTTTAGCACAATTTCGAGAACTGACAAAAATTGAAACTTCTAAAATTTCAAAAACAATGATATGCAATGGTTTTAATTTTTAAAAGTTTTTGAATAGACTGAAATTAAGCTTTAAGCTTTAAATTTTAAATTTGCAGAGGACTTTAATTTCAAAATGAGTATAAAGTTCAGAAAATTTCTCATAACTATTTCTTCTTATTTTTTGATATTTGGCACATTTTTAGAATGACTTCTGTTAATATATCATTAATGGAAAATTTAAGTCTTTCTTAATTACTTTGCAGTTTATTTTCTTATGCGATATTTCGCGTTATCAGAATTATCTTTAATTCATCAGTTTATTTTCAAAATATCACATGTTAATTATCGATAAAAGAAATTCATTCATTTTTTTTATTTGACAATTCTCTCCGGAACGTACACAAAATATCAGCTTAAACTGCCAGTTGCATCGTCTTCATTATTTCATTAGTAATTCAGTCACCTATCGTTATCAATTATCAGTTATCAGTGTAAGTTTCCGAAAATTTTAGCATCAAGCATGTAATGCTTTTTTGTATTAATTATTTTCATGATTTTTTTTTTTTTTTTTAACAGTTTTCACAAAACCATTCACAACATATTTGCTGTTATTTCTTGTATTCCAATACTTGCCATTGCTTAAAAAGTTAAATTTCTGTTCTGAAATAATTTTGGATCAGTTATAAATCATCGATTATCTTCTTTTTCTACGTAATGCATCATAGACAGCCAAACATTTTAAGCTGAAAATCTTATTTTGAAAGAAAATTGAATAGCAATAGACATTTCAAAAATTAGACATAGAGTCAAGTGCACCAAGTAACCAAGCAGGCTATCAGATGTACAATTAATTTGGCCAGATCATTCATTTATTCATTTTTTTTTTTTCAAATTTAACTGAATGAGGTTTCAGGATTACTCAGTCAGAAAATGATTTGCAGACAAATGTGTGAAATTAAAATTCTACACCGCTCAATGTAAATGTTTCTTCTTTTTTCTCGCTTTTAGGCCAGAAGTTTTGAAAATTCACTGAAATGCCGTATTGAAGAGGAGAGGATGGAAGAGAACGATAGGCTAACGGTTCGATCTCGAGATCTGAGGGGGTGGCAAGATATGTTGGGAATAGCAAAAATTGATAGAGCTCTGCTGATACAATCAATAGAATACAAAAGTTAGACGGTATGACTGAGAATGAAAAGGTTGAATCGAGCGAAAACGAGAGACGAGAATCAGAAGGACATGATGGATTCTGAAGCCTATCCAGATGCACTTCCAGTAGAGTGTTTTTTCTAACAGTAGCTTAGCTATATGTAAAAGATGAACGTTGAGATGGCAAAGGACGTAAAATGAAGAGGAAGAAGTAATGAATGACTAATGGAATGCAATCAAAACTTTTCCTTCCTTCAGCTGTCAATGATGTTTAACAAAGTTATTGAGCCGATTGCGACTTGTTTGATATTTCAAGTTGAACAGCATATTTTGAGAGGGAGAAGAAACAAAAATGCGATGGAAAAAAAACTTTTCAAAAAAATTTTTAAAAACAGTTTCGAGATCTCTCTCTCTCTCATCCTCTTTCTCCATTTCTTCCTCTTCTTTGCTAATCTTTTTATTATCATTATCAACAAAAACAAGAACAGCTCTATCAGTGTAAGCATAATCACCATAATGGTTATCAATATTGCCCTGTGATCATTCTGAGTTTGTGATAAGCTAGCTTTCTGATTCTATCAACAGATATCTTCTTCCTTGTAAACCACAACAAAAATTTTTAAAATGTTGAACAACCCATGCACCTCCTCCTCCTCTTCGTTTCCTATTCTAATCTTTCTTCATCTATCTCTACCCTAGACTAGATAGAATATCTTACTTAGAGTTCTTCATTCAATTACACTATAGCCTGACTTTAGGCGCATTCGGTTCGCTGCCACCAAGACCATTCCCCCCCAACCCTTTTTGTTTTTGGAATAATTATAATTAAACAAAACAAGGCTACGAAAATTAGCATAATTTCGAGTTTTTTTTTTTCCTGGGGAAGAATCATCACGATTTAGTCTAGTCTGAGGAAGTGTCTACAACGTGAACCTCAGAGATTTCCCCCTTTAACGATTGAAACCTCCTCGAACAATCTCTTCTATTCTGGTTTATTTTTCTTCTGCTACAATTCTCTTCTGTAATTTGGAAAAATAATATAATCTGCAAATATTTCATTTCTATCTTACAAAATTATTTCTTGGATTCCTTCATAAAATTTACTGAAATTTTTAAATGTTCATTAGTTACTGTGTGTAAGAATGAATTTAGCAAGTCGACGTCAACGTCAATATCAACGAAAATACAATTCATACAGGTAATTTAGACCTGAAATCAAAACAAAAAAAAAAAGGAAAAAAAACAAATGGAGAAGATTTTAATCAATTATGAGGGAGATTTGAAAATTTTTGCTATCAATTAAAATTTAGAAAACTCATTCCAGGATGTTTACTGAAACATTAGTTTAATATATGAATAATAACTGCCTACTATTTAATGCTCTTTTCTACTCAAATAATTTATCGATTGAAAAATTTCGTTTAAATTTCCTCCTGTTTTTATTACTTTTCAACTTTAAACTTTTATTGAGAAATTTGATGCATATCGTAAGTGAGAATTTATTTCATTGCATGGCAGAATATGAAAGAAATACTGGGCTGAATTGACCTCTTCAGTGCAATAATTAATTCATTAAGGTTTTGGTTCAGAAATTTTGACTCAAATTTAACCTGGAAATAAAACTTTTGATGGATTTTCCTGAGCGTTGCTATTTATCAAAGAAGAAGAAAAAAAATGCTCAATAAAATGTAAAAAATATAACCAATAAAATTTGGTTGACATACCATATAACTTGTATCAGTCTCCTATCGCTGTTAATTAAAACACAGTAATTAAATGTAATTAATATCATATTATGCTGAATATGTGCAACATGCTACAGAATTTTTTAGGAAATACACAGCAACAGAAGATGTAAACTATTCGGCACATACATCTCGATCATCTTATCGTTCTGAATCGATCACTTCAAGAAGCAGCGATCGTGGTCGAAGTTCATCATCCGAGATTATTACTGTACGCAGGATCAGTTCTAAACTTTTGCTTCTGGCTATTTCGGATACGCTGAAATTGCGAAATTCCAAATTAGTGGAGATATTTTTTTTTTTTCATTTTCTTAAAAATATTTATTTAAGGTTTCGGAGACACGATCTTTGCCAGTGTATATAGCAATTCAAGACTTTACTCCAGAACCTGGTGATAAAGAATCGATATCATTGGAACAAGGACAAATTGTTGAAGTATTGGACAAAAAAAACGCTGCTTCATGGCTCATAAGAACAAAGGTTGTTAGTGAATAGGAAAAAAAAATTTTGTAATTTTCTATTTTTCAGAAGAAAATTAAAATTTTATTCCAATCTTTTAGGCTCGTCCACCAAAATCAGGTTGGGTACCAGGATCATATTTCGAATCACCAACCGAATATTACAAACAACGAAAAAGAACTCGAGAATTAGTGAACAGGGATTTAACTCTAACAGAGGAACAAGAAGCTATTATGAAAAGAGAGTAAGTTTAGCAGATTCCCAAATACTTCATGTTAGTCGAAAATATTCTGAAGCCGGAAACTTTCCAGAATCTGTATTTCTTAGTCAAAGTAAATTCAATATTTTTCTTTGATATTGTCATTTCTTAGTAAGATAAAATTTAAGTTAGCTCTATTCGAAATAGGGTCACAGAAAAATCGATGCTGTCAAATTTCATTTTAACTATAAGTTGAATCACTTTAGAGTTGATCTTGCCATATCATACTTTTCAGTCAAGTTTATCATGACCTCTTGCATTCTGAGGAAGAATTCGTCAATGAGTTACGGACAATTGTTGATACGTACGTGAAAGCACTGGATAATACGGATATTCCGGAAGAGGTAAAGGCGAAAAAGAATGAGCTAACGATGAATCTGAAGCAATTACACAATTTTCACGCCAAGTACGTCAGCATACTTCTTCATGAATTACAACAACAGTAGCACACAAGAGGACTTTATTAAGTGGTCAATAAAGTTGGCTTATAATTGTCATTAATTAATTACTTCCTCGTCAACTATCTCTAATGCCAATAGTACGAAAGATGGACTATTATTACAAGGTAATTCAGGAGTTTTTCAGCGTGATGTTGAAAGGCTTACAATATTACTCAGATGATCCGGATAAAGTAGGTCAAACGTTCACACGGCTATCACGTGATTTTGATTTACATATTCAATTTTATCACAATTTACCGCACGCGCTGGAAATACTAAAACAGCAATCAATCGCCGACTTTTTTCAGGTATGTAACAGAACAGGTATGAATTTTTTGCAAATTTTTGGCGGAAGTGCAAATTTACCTTTTCTAATCTGTAAAATTACTTTGTGACATTGTAAAAAAATTTATCTTAGATGGTGAGGTATTTGAAATGAATTATCGACTGATACTTCATTAGAAATTATAATAATAAATTTGCATTTTTGAATTTATTTCGATTACTATAATATTGCGGCAACTTGCTTCTGCTTATCATTCATCCTGCCCTTCTTCACATTTTAATCAGAATTCAATCTTCTTTCTTCATTAATTAATCAAAATTTTGAAATTATGGGATCAAAAATTGAAAATTAAATAATTCTTTTGTATGGATATTAAGATATCTGAAACAAATTATCGATTTCTTGACCGATATTTCAGAGAAAAATTATAAATTTGCATTTTTGAATTTACTATCATATTACCATAATTTGCTCTTCTATTTCCCATAATTCCTCTTTCACTTCTATTGAAATCGAATTCTTTTCCCTTATTAATTAATCCAGAAAATTTAAAATAGAGGATCGAAATTAAAAAAAAATAATTTTTGCATATTCCACAAGTAATTCTAGATTTAACTTTTCAAAAAGCAAAATGTTCTTTCCGCAAAATTTCTTTTTTCTGCATCATTATATAAAAAGTGTTACTCAAGTCACGAAGAATTTATACTGCATCCNGTAAAATTTCTTTTTTTTTGCATCATTATATAAAAAGTGTTACTCAAGTCACGAAGAATTTATACTGCATCCGTTTCCGTTTAATAATTATACACACAGCTTAATTAATTAAGCAGTTTATTTTTTCCTAATGATAAGTGCTTCTTATACTTTATCATTTGAAATAACATCTCAAATTTTCCTTCGAAAATGATCTCTTCGAAATAAATTTCAAATATTAAGTATCAAACCAACGTTCAGTTATAATTCGAATTTCTAATAAATTGCAATTTGATTGATTCAACGGCAAAAATTATCATTTATTGAACTAAAATGTTTTTTTATCATTTTCGATCCCCTGGAATTAATTACCTAATGTCTCTTTATTCGAAGATAAGTTCTCCAATTCATTTCAACTTGGATTTGTATTTTTCAATTCTAATTTTTAAATCAATTTGACTTTTCCCTACTATACTTTCCTTCTAAATAATGCATAATCAACACTAACAATCTAGATTTAATCATTGTTTACATCTCAATTACTTAATTTTAATCATTAAACTCAAATTCTGTGTATCATTCGATTAATTTCACTACACCAACTTTTTAAGACTTAGCAATTTCCATTTTTGATATCATTATTTCTAGGATCACATTTTTCTAATTCAGTTTGCATTAGATCCATCTTACGCTGATAATGATGAGTCTTTTCCGTACCGCAAATTTATTCATAATTTTGTCGCAGTAACAAGCACATTTTCAACCTCCAGAGCATTTTAAACATTTTCAAATAAAAAAAGGCAGTAAAAAAAAGCAATCAAAGGTGGTGTCGAATAGTCTAGGTCTTAATTACTTAGATAAAAAGCATTTTGACAGACTAATTAAGTCCAACCTTTTGCTGGTATATTTGATATTTCACTTCATTTCATTTATCCATGTACGAATCTGTAGTTTTCGCTTCTAATAATAACTCTTTAAATAATCAGTAAAATCTTTTTATGGGATCACAAATTAAGGATATTTGTTTATTTTGTAATTAATTTCAATTTCCAAATTTAACAACAGAAATTTATTTTTGGATCACAAATATTTTATTTATTTCCAGTTGCTGAATATTTTTAATTTGATTATTAACAAACATAATTTAATAAGATTTATCGAAAAATTTCTATTTTTTTTTTATTTCAACACGGAACAGCTACTGTTTGTGTGAAATAAATTCACTTTGAGTATTTAGGAGAAGTTTATAAGTAATATCGATACTTCGCCATTATTTCTTCCATGAAAAATGATCATCAGTTCGATTATCTCCAAGAATCCTCTTTCTAAATTTGTTGCATGAATTCATATGACAAAACTTTAGAATCGAAAACGATTCGCATTGCTACTGTTCAGCAAACTTTTAATATATGCTATTGCTGAATAAATCTCGAAAGAATCACTAAAATCTCATGATAAGATTCAGCTTTCATTATAACTGGAAAACAGATTCATTGATAATAGCTATTAGAACTATGTGCTCGTTTAGTTTTCTATTTAATTAAATCACTCTGTTGTCTTTACCAATATGCTAGCGACTTAAATCTCTCCACCTATTTTCCGAAAAAGAAAAAATTAAATTTTCGAAAAAAAATTATCCTTCAATTAATTTTTACAATCAAAAATTTTTCACAAAGGTCAAAATGAAACAGATTTTTAGAATGATTTAGCTGAAAAGTTTATTTTTACTACTGTCTAATCCTAATTATCAAATTCAATAAGTTATTTGTCTGTTCAAATCAAATTTTGCAATTTAGAATGAAAAAGGAAGAAAAAGTTCTGTTTATTTGAGATAAATATGTTTGTGAATATTTTTTATTTTACAGCTAGCATAGATTCATTTTCCTCTCATTAGCAGATCATAAATAATTGCTAATTAAAACTTTCAATGGATAGTTTCAAATACTATTAGATCTTAGAAAAGCCATTCATTATCTAAATGATAATATGCACATCTTTAGCAGTTGCTTTTGAGCGCATAGAAAAAACTTTTTTTAGAATTCAAAACTAAAACTACTTATGATTAAATTTGATTTAAATTATCGTTTTAAATGATTATAACTTTTTTGATGACAATTAAGCTCGAAAACATCTTTATTAATCAAAATAGGAAATTAAAAATGCAATAGAAAACAAGTCTTCGAGATTTCACATTATTTCTATACAGTTACTTTTTGCATTTTCCTGTTATGAAAGCATTTTCTTGCATAAATTTGATGGAATAATTGAAGAATTCGTTGATCAGATGAACATCACAGTTGAGGCAAAATTCACAGCTCAATAATTCTGATTTTCAAACTTTAATTACCCACTTACGATTGAGATTTATTGCCAAGAAAATTAGTCTGATCATTTGATGTGTATCGGCCAAACACTTAGCATGAAAACACTGAGTGCCAATTAATCACCAATTAATTAGGCATGCTTCTTTTTATTTTTAAACTAAGATTGTATTCTAAAATGCCTCGGAACTTTTTTCTGTTCAATTACTCAGATAGATTTATTTCCATCTCTTTATTCTCTTTATTTCCATCTCACAATTTCGTTTCGATGAAAGAAATTAATAAATTAAATTGGAAAATTTTCTAATTATCAACCAACTCATCAAGTCATTATTTCATCAACCTTGCANATCACAATTTCGTTTCGATGAAAGAAATTAATAAATTAAATTGAAAAATTTTCTAATTATCAACCAACTCATCAAGTCATTATTTCATCAACCTTGCACTAATAATCTTAGTAGTTTTTTTTTTTTTTTTTTTTTTTTTACAAAATCTGAACTTCAACAATTTGATAATTGTCACATCTTAGTTTATTTATTTATTAAACAATAAATAAAAACAAGACTTCTATTTCAACCTGATATGAATGCAAATAAAAATATTTTAACAATCGTAACAATTTATTAAAATTTAAAAAAAGTTTTCCGATAATTTTTATGAAATGCTAATAACTATTGTTTTTTTTCTTTTTTTTTTTCATGTCTTAGGACTTATGAAATAAGCATGAATAACAAAGCTTGCATTTTGTTCTTTGACAGAAAAAATGACGATTAAACTGTTCCATGAAAATGTTTGCAAATAAAAAAACAATAAAAATGCAGCAATAGCAAGTCAGTATTGTATATAAATTTCTTCCACTAACCCGANGCATTTTGTTCTTTGACAGAAAAAATGACGATTAAACTATTCCATGAAAATGTTTGCAAATAAAAAAACAATAAAATGCAGCAATAGCAAGTCAGTATTGTATATAAATTTCTTCCACTAACCCGAAATAGTGATTCTGAATCGAAATCATATTGTATCAGGTAAAATGACGACTATTTTGCTTTAACAGTTAAGTTGTAAATTTGAAATAACGAATTACAATGAAGAAAAAATTGAAGTTGTTTTGATTAACAATATATTGTTTAAGATTAAAATTATTGAACAGGAAATGATAAAAATAAATTTTTCAATTCTAAGCTAAAAAAGAATTAACGAAGAAATGATTTTTTTCAATTATTATACTGTTAGAAGAATGCATACATTTTGATAGAACTCAAAGTTTTATTCTTCAAATACCTATTTCGATTAAGCAATCTTGTCAGAAAGTGTTCTATTTTTGGATTAAAAAATTTTTTTTTTTTCTAAAGGCCTAAATTACTGGTTTTTTTTTCCTAAATTATTTTTATCAAAATTAAGTCTTCACGTAAATAGTGCTAGCAGTGTCTGCAGAAATAATATTTTTTCACCGCTCTTTTCTACTTAAAGTAAAATAGCAATTTTCTACTAAGTTGAATCTTTGTAATTTCTAAAAGTTTTAAAATTCGCAAAATTCTATCAGAATGTGATAAATTTTCTTATGCTATTCAAACTCTCATTTTTTTTTTCTTATGAGAGGCTTAATTGATACTTAATTGGTGAATTCATTTAATACCGTTTACCTGCGGAATGCATTAATATTCCTTTATATCTTTTCTGTCATCGCTAAAATTTCTCATTTTTTAAATCTTTTATTGGTAAAAAATATTTTTAAAATTTTCTTTAACTTTGAATTAATCTCTTAACTACAAAAATTTTAAATTTTCGTTTTTTAACTTTCAAGACAGCTTGAAACTTACATAGTACATGAGAATCGAAATTTAAAGTCGATAAGATTACGAAATAATTCATTTTTTTTTTTTTTTTTTTTTTGTTCGTTTGTGGAAGTTAAAGTAAATGAATGCACTGATCCTTATACATTTCATTTATTTTAGACTTCAATTTTTTATCAAAATTTTCCTAAATTTTTTTATTGTGTCTCTGTTTGCAACAAAAATACTTTGTCAGTTAGCTAACAAATTGTTTTGGCACTTCAGCAATCAATTCTGAAAATGAATTTGCTACCGTTTCACTAATGAGTCATTTAAAACTTAATGCTTTCCGTATAGTTTGAAAAAAAAAAAGGTGATATTTCATCGTATGAATCATTTAACTTTAAGTTTTTTTTTTCACTCTTCGAGGCGATAAATTCTTCCGGTCGTTCAATGAGAAAAAAAAAAAAGGAAAATTCTTCCTGAAATTTCATTTTTCTAACTCAACTTTTTTAAAAGTTCCATTTTAATGTTTCAAATCAAAAATTTTCAACAATTCTGATCCAAATTTCTCTTAATTTCTATTGAAACAACTACTTTCTAATATTTAAAATCTCCAATTCTATACTGAAACAGTCTTTCTAATATTGAGAATCTAATGGANGTTACATACTGAAACAGTCTTTCTAATATTGAGAATCTAATGGATTCAACAAAATCTACATTAGAATTATTCTTTTAATATTTAAAATTGCAGCAATTCCATAAATTTTTCTTAATTTATATTAAAAATATCCTTAAAATATTCAGGATTTGAG
The DNA here is from genome assembly GCA_003640385.1 of Setaria digitata. Classification (NCBI taxonomy): domain Eukaryota; kingdom Metazoa; phylum Nematoda; class Chromadorea; order Rhabditida; family Setariidae; genus Setaria; species Setaria digitata. The sequence continues at coordinate 127,087 of RCAB01000029.1, forward strand.
TAATAAAATTGAAGCCGGAGCAAAAACATTTGATGAACACCTGCAAAATATTGCTGATCGCATTGTTCAGTATCAGAATTACTTTAAGGTATTGAAATTTCTGTAAATTGTTGAGAAATTAAAAATTGAATTTTGATGAAATTCTCACAGTTTTTAACTGCTAGCGTTCTAGTTCAGTTCAGTCTTATGAAATATTAAATTAACATTTAAATTAAATTTTTCCCTTCGAAATCACTTTTACTCTTAAAACAAACGCTTGTCCTCCAACTTTGAACTTTACCTCGAAGATAGTGTCTATCCAGTGAATTATTAAGGAATTTGTCAAATATGCCTTACGAGCTAAGCGGAATACAAAAACGATGCAGAAAGCGTTAGAGCTAATGATGTCAGTTCCGGAACGTGCTACCGATCTGGTATATATCAGAAATATCGAACAGTATCCCGGTGATTTGAATAAACTTGGACGACTTTATCGACATGTTCGTTTGCTTCAGCTTATCAGATAGTCTCAGTCATCATCTATGATCATGTCTCAAATTATCAATGTATCAAATTGAATGCAATGATAATACTGAACTAAGTCGTTCTGGTGACATTCATTTAATTTAGGAAATAAGTTTTCGGCAATATATCAGAATTCTTTTCGCAATTTGTCCAGATCAATATTTTCTTATAGCTAGAAAAACAATTTAGAAATGTGATATTTTTTTCTTGTTTTTTTACATTTTAGTTGGATCAAATTTGGTTAATTAGTCTTTAAAGAATTTTGTTTTTCAGGAAGAAACATTTTCTAGCATTGAGGAATATAATTTGAGATGTCTTTTGAAACTGTTTAAAGTTTCCTAGTTGGTTAACCCAAAATAATTTCAATTTTGATCAAATTTTTTTAATTTTGCAAGTTCAAAAATGCACTCTTTCTAATTATGCACGAATACCAATTTGATTTAATTTATAATGATTTATAATTTATAATTCATTTTTGAAGTGAAATTTTAAATTCAAATTTTGATCGTGATTTCGGACAATTAATTATTATTTAGGATGCATTTCTGGTATGGGAAGGTGAGCAGGAACCAACCGAACGTTACATATTTCTCTTTAAAAACAAATTAATGCTAACCGAGAAGAACAGTAGCAAAGATCCACCATCCTACAAGCATTATGCTACCATAAGGGTAAAAATATCTCATCTTTTCATATATCTTAATTGGATTGTTCCATTATTGCATATCAATTAATCAAAGCTAATTGATTTAATCAATTAACAATCTTAACAATATGAATTAATACGGTGTAATGATTCAGCTTGATAAATACACCATACGATTAGTTCAAGCGGAACCGGATATGTTGGGACTTATTCCTAACGAACCAGGGCTTCCGGAATTCCAAATTCGTGCAAAAGATGCTCAATCAATGGAATTTATCCGACAAGCTTGGCTAAAAGATATACATGAAATGAAGGAACGTGATGGTATGATATTTTCATTATTTTCTACCAAAAATCTTTTCAAAAACTCGAATTCTGACTTCAATTCATTCTGCTTAATTAAAAGAAGAATTGATGTAGTTTGCCGAGAAAATGAATTTAACGCATTTCACATCAACCTAACTCGTCAGTAATTTCCGGATCAGTTTTGATGATTTGTGAAGAAATTGTTTCAAACTTTAATTCATCTTACAGTTCATACAACAACTTTTACAAATATCAAAAAATTTAAGAAAAAAAAAAGACTTGCATTGGAATAAAATTAAAATAAAAAATTGTAGTAGAAAGAGAGAGATGTGATGGAATTGTGAATAAAAAAAAAAAGCAATTGAAGTGATCATTACAAGCTATAAATTGATACCAATGACGTATGAGAAGTTTGATAGTTAGCACCAGTTGTTACTGGTGCTGATGTTTTTGATGATGTTCTTCGAGAGTAGACCTCGAGATGCGGGGGTTTGTAATAATTTCTCTTCCTTCCGAGGCAGAGCTAGAGCAGATGAAGTTCGAGTTAGAGACAGTGAGATTTTGAACCGGCAAAGAATAAGATTTGACAGTCTTGTTCTTAATCCAAATTACATCCAGAATCTTTCTTCCACTCCACCATCTTCTCAGTCTTAGTCATCTAGCTAGCAAGGTACTTGAAAAGAACGAACTCAACTAGCTGCTGTTTCATTCCATCAACTTTTTCCTCTATCTACAGACCATCAACATCAATAACATTCTTTCGTATAGAATGTGCTAGCTACAGCTTAGCTATAAGTTCCTTTAGCTTCAGCTTCAGACTAGAGGATATTCACTCTCGACGACCATCGACCGACTCATTTATCCATCCTTATTCTTCTACATGTCCCTCTTTCATCCCTCACACTATTTGTTCTAATACTTCACTCTATTTGTAAATATGCAAATTTTTTTAATTTGCAATTGTAAGAGAAAATTTTGAAAATTTCAAATTGAAATTGTTTACATCCATATATCTGTTACTCATCTATTGCCTTAATTCTACTACTACACCTGGATTCCACTATTAATTCATGCAATTTCCTATATAATTGCATGTCTGTGGATGTAAAACGTTGCCTCAAAGCTTCTGATATCTGAAGTTTGCCGAATTTGGATTAAATTTCAAAATTTGCTCTTAAATAAAATAAATTAAAATGGTCCTCCGCTGTATGTATATAATTGAACTGGTGGATGCCGATGAAGGTGGTCTGGAGTTAGTGGATCCATCATGGTGTAAGTATTTCTTCTTTTTAAATTTCATCAAAATCTAAATTTTTTAAAACATCAGAACAAGACATGGAAGTAGAAACAATCAGTGAATTGGATGTAACAACAAGCGATATCCGATCAGAATTCAGCGAATATTCTACAACTTCTAGAAGCCTGTTTGGTATGATTGGTGTCAAGTTTCGAAATCAGCAATGGAATTTAAATCAAACATCGATTTTAAGAAAATGTCAAAAACAAAAGACAAAATTTAACCCGAATTTTATATATTCAAATTCTTTAAGCATTTATCTTTAGGTCCTGAGGAAGGACCGCCGCGGAAGAAAATTAAATCACCTCCAGTGATATCTCCAACCGCTTCAACAACAAGTTTGTACAGCGGTGGCAGTAGCTCAATCGATTGGAGTTAGCATTTTTCTGGTCTTAAGTTTAAAAATTGCTTTAAGATATTTAAACTAAGATGTATTGGATTACATTCGCACTTTTGTTTTTGGACCGTAATTCATTCTTAAATTACAAATTGGTGATTTCTTGAAGAACTCATTAATGGATACTTCTAATTTACTCTTGTGGTTAAATTTTGAAGGAAAAAGAAACTAATTTAAAAATCTGATTCAATAAAACAGCTAACTCTTAAAGTGGTAACTTTTTAGCTACAACGGGTACCACTCTTGATATGCAAGGTACACGTGTCACTCGGACACAGTATGGTTTTAGGACATTGCAAGAATCATCAGCAAAAATGTGCCTCAAAGTTACTGGCTATCCATTACCTGAGATTACCTGGTTATTGCTTTTTTTTTTTGATTTCTCAATTGACTTAGAATTGGTTATGCCTGAAAATGAATTATAAATTTCTAAAACGTTCATGAAATAAAATTTTTTTTAATTTCATTTTTTCAAATTCCTTGAACAGATATTCTTCCATCTAGTTCCTTTGAGAAATTTCAACAATCCTAAATTTTACAGAATATGTCCAAAATACATGCCTACACCGTGTTACAATTCAGGTCATCTTTAATGAAATAGTTGAAATTATACAATCTAAGAAAATTTTAGGTATAAAGATGATCAGATGCTGCATGAAGATGAAAGGCATACATTCTATGCCGATGAAGATGGTTTCTTTGCTTTAACCATAGATCCGGTAGAGGTTGAGGATACCGGACGGTACACCTGTATGGCAACTAATGAATATGGTCAGGCATCTACGTCTGCATTCTTCAAAGTTCTCAAAGGTTAGATTAATTGTTCAGTATTTCGATTTATCATTTCTCAGCAAAAGATATAAATGAAAAAATTTTCTCTCATTTTGATTATGTTTTAAATAAATTATCCGAAAGTATTTTTGAAATTATAATCAGAAATGATAGCATCATCTAATTATTTACAGTTATCTAATTACCACTTCAAATTATTTATGAATAAATGTTTTGCTTACTGTTTCAAAGAAATTTTTAAGGTAAAGCGTTTCTGACACGAATACCAATAAGCATAACTGTTGATTGATTGTGTTAAAAGAAAATTAATTAGTGTTGTATGATATCTTCTTAAAAATGATTGATTTATAAAGTCACGAAACATATTTAGTTTCATTATTGAAACTCAAAATTAAATATTTAATTATAAAATATATATAACCTAATTGGTAAGGTTCAAAATAAAATATTTGGTCAATTATCAGATAATTACATCTTTTATATTTTTCCATTTAAATTAAAAACAATAAATAAGCGCAACAAATGAGCCATATAATTTATATTGTTGAAATTTAAAGAATTACACGTCAGTTTTTAAGTTTTTCAGTATTATATTCTGTAATAATATTTGGTAATGCTACTATCTAAAATAATGTCTAGAAATTTCAATACGTTAGCAAGCTATTTTCATGTGAATATTTCATAAGTTTGAGCGTAAAATGTCAGAAATAATTAGAAATTTTCATAAAAACATGTTAAAATTTTGTCAAATAATTTTAGTCGAGAAGGAAGCAGCGCCACCAGCGTTTGTTACAACATTACAGGATCAGGAGGTGAAGGAGGGCGAAATGGTATCCTTCGAATGTGAGGTAACTGTTTTACTCTAGCTAACTAAGTATTGATGATAGTTCTCGACAGTAGCATTCTCGAGATCAATATTTGTGCTTTCTTCTTCATTCTTTTTTCTTGTTGTTTTTTGTTATTGATGGAAAAGACATTTGTATTTGAAATTTAAGGTAGAGGGATGGCCAGAACCAGAATTAGTCTGGCTAGTTGATGAGCAACCACTTCGACCGTCACACGATTTTAAATTGGAGTACGATGGACAAAATGCTAAGCTAGAAATTCGCGATGCTCAACCGGAAGATACCGGTGTTTATACGGTACGAATTAAGAATGAATACGGTTCAGCCGAATCAAATGCTAAGTTAACAGTCGAGCCGGATCCGGACAAGAATCATGTTGCGCCTGAGTTTCAGGTAATAATTTTTATTTCTTACTATATAATATTCTTAGATTTTTTAATGCTTTAAAGATAATTACCAATTAAGGTATTTCTATAAGTTGTTCAGTGAGACATTGATGCCTACTATTAAATACTTCACTTTTTCCTCTTAAACTTTAAAAAACTATATATACCGTATTGGTGAAGTCAGATTGTCAAAAAAAAACATTTATGAAAATATATGAAGTATTATTAAATATAATCTTATTTTGGGTTTATTTTAGATTTTAAATTAGAATTTGAATTTTTTTTGAAAAATTCGTATTTTTAACGCAATCAATTTGAAGGCAGTTATCGAAGATGTCGAATGTAATGAAGGAGATACGGTTAAATTTAAAGCAGTTATTACGGGTGATCCTAATCCGGAAGTAATTCTTCATCTTTTTTTAAACATTTCATTTTTACAATTTACACATTTCAAAAAATATGCGTAGAATATTTTATATATTATAAAAATTTTTAACAAATATTCAAAAGAAATGAAATGAGTTTGGTGAATTCTTCTTTTATCCATTTCCGAAACTTTAAGTTTTTACAAATTTTTATTCCGTCATATTTATTCGTTTATATAGTTTCATAAATTCAGGTGAACTGGATGATCAATGGAATGTTGTTATCCGAATCTGATAAGATTAAATTTATCAGTGAAGATGGAATTTGTATTATGACAATCACCGATGTTACTAGACATTTTGATGGTACTATTACATGTCAAGTAAGTTACTGCTTGTCATATTACCCGCGAAATATGGTCAGGTAAGATAAAAGGAATGATCGGGAGAAAGTCTGCCTAAGAAATATGGAGTAAGTAAGTTTGTTGGCAAATTGTGAAAAGTTTTTCGGTGAATTATCCTAAATGGGTTACGGGGAAGTTTAATTTCTTGAATTTTTCAGGGTGTTAATCGCCTTGGCATACAAACTTGTGATGCTCAGTTAAAAATACGAGTACCACCATCTCCGCCACATTTCGAACGTCCACTAGAGGATAAAATCACACAAGAAGGGCGAACAGTTGTCCTAGAAACGGAAATTAGTGGCTTTCCGGATCCTACAATATCATTCACTATCAATGGAGAACCGGTTAATTGCTTTTTTTATCATATTATTTTTGGGGCACTTATTGAGGAAGAAAAGTTTATTCAGTTGTTATCGGAAAATTTAAAAACATTTTATCACATTTATTAAATGAAGTAAGAAGCAATGATTGCAATCATTGAAATCAGTACTTGCCGTTTCCTAGTTATGATATGATAAGAAAGGTTTGATAAATTGCAAGTGTAATTTTGTTCTGATAAAAGAATGCTACCACTAATAAATGGTATACAATGTGTCAGTTAAACAATTTTGAATTAAATTTTGGAATTGATTATTTTTTTTGAAATCTAGTTTGTTATTAATTTATGCTAAGAAAGATCATAAAGAAGTGAAAATTCTTTGAAAATTAATTCGAGATTCTGAGATTTGGACCTCTGAATGCTGACTAGATAGCGAGGACTGGAAGCACATGAATAAAAAATGTTGATTTCTTTCAGATTGTATCCGGTGAAAATGGTATCGAAATATTTGAGAGAGGTAATGGATTCTATCGGATCGAGATTCCTAAGGCTAACATCAATTTACACGATGGTGAGATTGTCTGCAAGGCAGTTAATGATCATGGACAAGCGGAAAGTAGAGCTCGGATTGTTGTTGAATTTGACGAGAAGGAATCACGTTCTGCGCCTACCTTCGTCAAAGATATCGAGGATCAGGTAAGGAGAAGCAGTTTGGAGATGAATTAAGCTAATTAATAAATGATAAGTTTTTTGAATTCAAGAAAAATCTCATTTTTCTTGTTTGGAAATTTCTTCAATGATATGCTGCAGACCGTGAAGCATGGTGAAAAGGCCGTTTTCGAAACATCCGTTCGTGGAAATCCAAATCCGGAAATTTCCTGGTTTGTCAATGGCCAAAAACTGGATAAGACAACACCTGGCGTATGCATTGAAACACTATCTACTACCGATCATAAGCTTACTTTAGATTCAGCGCAATATTCAGGTGTCATCTTGTGCAGGTCAGATCACTTTTCATTGTGGCCATTTGGTTCGTCGAAAAATATTTTTAAAATTTTAAATTGAGAGTAATTTCTTTCATAGCTATCAATACACTTTCACAGAAACAAACTAATTTTGTTTCACACTTGATTGCTACCGCAAGATATGCAAAATTTTCACAGCTATAGATTAATATAATTGAAGTAAAATGAGACACATTTGTTATTTTAAATTTTTTCAAAGCCATAAAATCCTTTCAATTTAGGGATGGCTTCATTTTTCTGTCATTTAATTTCCAAATTTAATTTCCAATTTGTAATGAAAATTTTTTGATTTCTTTGAATTTTAGAGCCGAAAATTCTGTTGGTCGTTATGAAACAAAAGCAAAATTGACAGTAATTTCTGCTGAAAAGAAAAAACATCCACCAGAATTTATCGAAAAATTAACGGATAAAAGTGTTGTGGAAGAATCGAATGCCGTTTTTGAGGTTTTTGTTGAAGCAGAACCAACGGCTAACCTGAAATGGTTCTTGGATGAAAAGGAATTAATCGAGTCAGAAGTATGTATTTTTGTCAATTACTTTCATGTTATGGATTTTTTTAATTTCAATCTTTATAAAGATTAAAGTAATTTAATAAACTGTATTTTAGCGTGTTAAAATTCGTGAATTTGATGGTAGCTGGAAGTTGGAAATCAACAAACTATCAATTGAAGAAAGTGGTATGATCAGATGCGTAGCGGAGAATTCGGAGGGCACTTCAGAATCGTTGGCAAAACTAACAGTTACCAAAAAGCCTCATGCACCTCAATTCAAAGATCGTCCTAAAAATGTCACCATTGAACGAGGTCAAGAAGCTCGATTCGAAGCTCAAGCTGTTGCAGAACCTGAACCTGAGTACCAATGGTCCATTGGTGGTCGAAAGATTAGGGAAACTACAGACGGTGCCAAGGTTGAAACTACCAACGGTATCTCGGTGCTTACAATTGATACTAGAATCTTCGATTCTTCCACTGTTTCTGTGATGGCTGTAAATTCTGTTGGTATGTTTTTCTTTCAAACAATTAATTAATCTTTTAAGATTAAAATAAGACTTTTTGTTTATGGTACCATTGATGATAACGAAATAGAAGGAATGAAATGTTACTAATCAAATTTTAGGCATGGACGAAACTGGAGCCTTGCTAACAGTACAGGAAAAAGAGGTGACACATGAAAAAACAGAAGAAATCAAAGTAATTGAATTTAAAACTTTTTTGTTGTTGATTCAGTTTCTTTGTAGTTATTTAATTAAAGAAGCAAATTTTAAAGAAAGTAACAAAAAATAGAATTTTTAATAGTTTCTTTTTTTTTTAAGTTAATCTTCCTAATATTTTTAGTTCTTTTTATAACTGCTTATTGTTTAATCTATTTCGAACAAATGAAGAATACATCTTTTCAGGAATCTGAAAGCACAAATATGGAACAGATACCAGTTATCACAAAGATGTTGCATGATCAGACTGCTGATCATGGTGATATGGCTAATTTTGAGGTATCAGCTGAACCGGCTACCATTGTTCCAGAATGGTACTTTGATGGAAAACAATTGGTTGATGGAATGCCAGGTACTTTTCAGGCACTACTAATAAAATGTCCTAAATTTATACTGTTTTCAGTAAATTCTTCGAAATATAAGTCATCTTCCAAGTTCCGTCAACTGTTTCTAGATTTTTTGTCATTTGTTATTCCGTATCTCAGTGAGAAAGAAAAAATGAGATGATTCTTTTGCAGGAGTGAAAATTTCTCAGCAAAATTGTGATTACAAATTAACTGTCGATTCGGCCATATATGCTGGTGTAATTACTTTCAAAGCTTCAAATGAAGCAGGTACAGCGGAGAGTAGTGCAAATTTAGTTGTTATCCCGAAGAAGATTATACAGAAGGCACCGGAATTCCTGAACAGACTTGATGATATTTCGGTTACGGAACGAGACAAAGTAGAATTAACTATTGGGTCGAGCGGTAAAGCCACTTTTGAATGGGCATTGAACGGAAAAATTCTCGAGGTAACAGAAAATTAAAAAAAAAATGAGTTTTAATTAAAATTAAAACATTATCAACTTTTAAAGTTTTATTTCTAACAAAACTAATGTTTTGAATTGTTCATAATCTTGTATTTTCAATTCATAGTGAAAATTTTTTTATTAGATGAAAGGAGCAATAGTTGAACTGAGCGATATTTATCCGTTAATTATTATTATTCATTATTCATATTTCAATTACATAATTTAGACTAAATTTTTCTGTCTTTAAAAATTTGACGAGTTTCTCTTCTTTTTTTTTTTTCGCTGAAATTTAATTTGAAATAATGGTTTTATAGAGCGGTACAGGAAATATCACAATTAGAAACGAAGAAAGTAAAAGTATTTTGATCTTCAACGAAGTTTCACTGCAGCAAGCTGGTAGCATTACAGTAGCAGCAACTAATGAGGGTGGCAGAGCATCTTCCTCGTTCAATATGACCGTTAATGAGAGGAATATCGCACCTGAAATAATCACAGGTAGACTTTTCCTGTTCAATAGCTGTTGTCTTAGATGTTTTAATTTTTCGTATCAAGAAAGAGAAGGCAAAAAAAGTGAATTTCAAAAAGAGAACTGACAAATAAATAGTTTCAATTTCATTAGGAAACCATCAGAATTTTTCATTCTTGTAGGACCAAATTCACTGTCGATCAAGGAAAATGAATCAGCTGAATTTCGAGCTGAAATAATCGGAAAGCCAAAGCCAACTGTGAAATGGTTGCTAAATGGAGCTGAATTGTCATCAGATTCAAATATCAAAATTAAAACATTTGAGGAAGTTTACATTTTGAAAATAGAAAAAGCGAATGTAAAACATGCCGGTGAAGTGGTGATTACTGCCGAAAATGCAGCCGGTATGGTGGGCAAGGAAGTTGTCCTGAAGGTTTGTATTTGGGTCATTTTTTGTGAAGATTAGAAGAAAGTGAAATTTAATCATGTTAGCGATGTTGAAGCATATTTCGTTTGTTTCGAATTGAACTGCCAATTGAAATTAAAATTTTCGATTTAGTTCGTTTGCACTCAAAGTTCTGTTTACTTTTTTTACACTTTCTCATTTTAATGACTCTTCGAAGTTTGTTCAATTCAGGTTGAACCTNGAAATTAAAATTTTCGATTTAGTTCGTTTGCACTCAAAGTTCTGTTTACTTTTTCTACACTTTCTCATTTTAATGACTCTTCGAAGTTTGTTCAATTCAGGTTGAACCTGATCTGACAAAGCCAGTCTTCAAAACCCATCTAATTGATCGCTCTGTGAATGAAGGTGAACCATTAAGGTGGGATGTTGCAATCGAACGTCCCTACAAAGGAATTACCGTCAAATGGTTTCTGAACGGCAAGGAGTTAACAAGCAGCGAAAATATCCAAATTATTGATCACGGTAAATTTCTCGAGAATCCCATGATCCGGCCAAAGGTCATGGATGAGATTCGACCTTGTTTTATTAAATAATCATTATTTGAGCAGAAGTCAATAGTTACACTAAAGTGAACCTGATTTTTCAGGTGAAGGAAAGTACCACTTAACCATAAATGAAACTAAGCCAGATATGTCCGGAACATTGATTGTTAAAGCAACAAACTCTTACGGAACCAGTGAATCACATGCGTCTGTTGAAATTAAGGAGGTACCTCGAAAACCGGAATTTATACGGCAGCCACAAGATCATACGGTAGAGGAGAGTCAGACGGTTAAATTTAGTGCTATTGTTTCCGGAAAACCAAAGCCAACCGTAAGCTGGTATATGAATGATGTGAAATTGGAGAATAATGAGGAAATGGGCGTTAAATATGATGAAAACACTGGAAAGACCTCTATCAAGATCTTCAAATCGAAATTATCTGATAGTGAGAAAAAGGTATCATTTCGCAAAATGCTTTCAGGAATATTGATGAACAGAAATTCTGAGAGGTTGCAAAAATTTTCCGAAACTCTACGGCAGAAATTAATACATTCAGATTACGGTGAAAGCGGAAAATTCAGAAGGCAGAATAGAAGCAAGCTCAGTTTTGATCGTCGAGAAAAAATCGGAACCACCAAGTATTGTTGCTGAAATGAAAAGTCGCCAGGTGAACGAAGGTGACACAGTGAATTTCTCGGTTAAAGTTACCGGCTACCCGACTCCCGAGGTAGCTTGGTTCCGTAATGGTGAACCGATCAAGTCCGAAGGGTATGGACAGTTTTTTTTCCTCCTTTTGCATATACCTGCTAGAGACTTATTATCTTTACTCTATTACTTATCTAAGAAATGAAATTGGGAAATCAAATTAACTCTCATGTGGCTAATCTACTACGATTATTGACATTAATTTAAATAAACTGAAATAAATCAATTATAGTGCAAAATTCTGTTTCGTTTTTTTTCATAAAAATATTTATGTAGAAAAAGAGTTTTTCTTAATAAAATAAAATCATTGAGGGGGTAGAATCAGTGTTATTTGTTACTTTTAATACTTTTTTTAGCGACATTGAAAAATTTTTTGCTCAAAAAATTTTAGCAATACTGAAATTATTACTGAAGATGGAACCCATACATTAATAATAAACGATGTTACCCCGGAACAGAGCGGTGAAATTTCATGCGAAGTAAAAAACAGTGTTGGATCAAAGAAGCAAATTGCAACGTTGGGAGTTAAGCCTAGTGGAAAAGCACCATTTTTTGAAAAGAATATCGAAGATAAATTGGTGGTAGAAGGAGAGGAGCTAATAATGGATGCTAAACTTGCCGAGGTGATCAGTTATAATTCATTCTGCTCAATGAAATTCAGCAGTATTTTGAGTATCATTGGATGGGATGTTTTGAATGCTGCAGAAATGCGAACTAGGAATCCTATTTTTGTGAATTATGGCGTTAATTTCAGGTGAAACCTAGTCCAAAGATATCATGGTTAAAAGACGGGAAGCCACTGGAAGATACTCGTTTCAAGGTGATCCATGAAGAAAATGGAATATTAAAATTGAAAATTGATTCTATTCAACTAAATGACAAATCACGGATTACTATACGAGCCGAGAATCAGTTTGGAATGGCTGGTAAGTTCCATTAAACGAAAAGAAAAACTTTTAACTTCTACATAGTTGTCAATTTTCCTAAAAAGAAAAGTTTTTTTTTTCTTCAAACTTAAGTTGTTTCAGAAATGATTTTATGCATTTTATAAGTTAATTTGCAAATATTTTGATAATTCAATTGCTTACTTGAAAAACTTTAGAGTGTTAAAACTGCCTTAAAATTTTCTCAAAGTTTCTCTACTAAAGACTAGCAAAAATTTCAAGAAATGAAGAATGAATTTGGTGTAGTTTGCTATTGCTTTTGTTTGAGTTAAATATATCAAATAGAAGAGATTAACAGCAAACAAGACATCAGACTTTCAGGATTCTAGGAGAAAATGATTCTGATACTCGATATTTTGAAGGCATTGCAATTTTAGATTCATCATCGCATCCCTTAATTTTTCTTTTTGCAGATTGCTCAGCATCAATTGGTGTAACTAAAAAGCGACCTTTGGCAAAACCGGCCTTCTTATCCGATATACCGGCAACTACAGTTACCGAGGGAGAATCCTTGAATGTTAAAGTAATTATTACTGGTGATCCCGTACCATTTACCAAATGGTATATTAATGATCAGGTATTTACTTCTGAAATATGCCACACTGAACTTATGCTGAAGCAAAATCATGCTAAATTTTCCTCTCGTAATTTGCTTCTTGAATGATAGCTGATGAGCTTTTGAGTTCCAATTCTGGCTGTTATCTGAGATTTCTCATATCTGCAGCTTGTGGTAGCAACTGAAGATACTGAAATGAAAGAAGAAAATGGTGTATATTCGTTGACAATTCATGGTTGTACAAAGGATATGACAGGTACCATAAAATGTGTCGCATACAATAAGGCAGGTGAGGTAACTGCGCAAGGAAATCTTACGGTTTTAACACCAATACCTGTGGAATTCGAAACTTCACTTTGTGATGCTGTATGTCGAGAAGGTGACACATTGAAGCTGAAAGCTGTATTAATGGGTGAACCAACTCCTCAAGTTTCTTGGTTAGTTTGTCATTCTATGAAAATTAACTGGTCAATTAGAGAGTTTTCTTTTTTGATAAATGACTTAAGAAAGTGATTTAGATTGAAAATACACTTCAAGATTTGATTTTGAAATTAAGTAAAAATTCAGGTATGTTAATGGAAAAAAGTTGGAAGAGTCGCAAAATATAAAAATACATGCGGAAAAAGGAACTTATACTGTTACGATCAAAGATATTACATGCGATTATTCTGGAAAAGTAAATTACCAAATTTCTTTTTAAAATTAATTTTTTGGAAATTTGTTTTGGCGAAATGAGCCTAAATATCTGTTGCAAAATTAGGTTGTATGCGAAGCAGTAAATGAATATGGTAAAGCAGTCTCTGAAGCAACACTTTTGGTACTACCTCGCGGTGAACCACCGGATTTCATTGAATGGCTCAGTAATGTCAAAGCACGACAAGGGTCACAGGTCACACATAAGGTAGGTTATAAAAGAAATGGGAAAGAGAGTTTTTATTAAACTAATAATTTAGAAATAGGCGAAAATTTTTAGTACTGGCGAAATAGAAGCCAGGAGCAAAATGAACAAAAATGATTGTCTGTATTTCTTATAATTTTTATAATTTCAATTTTTTATGTGCAACTTTTATTTTAGCAGTGAAGTTTAAAAGTTTATTAAAACTTTTCTCAAAAAAAGGACTAACAATAATTCTTTTTAGGTAGTTTTTACGGGTGATCCGAAGCCAAATCTTACGTGGTATATCAACGGTGAAGAAATAAGTAATAGTGAAGAAATAACTGTTGTTACGGATGATAATACGTCAACGTTGGTGATCAAGAATTTTAATCAGAATAAACATACCGGTGAAATCATTTGTAAGGCTGAGAATGAAGCCGGTGAAGTTTCCTGTACAGCAAGCATGGGAGTAGGTTATTTTGAATTATTAAAATTTCAAGTAATAAGTTTTAGTATTTGAAAATAATTAGCAACTTTTTCGTTTAGTTTGAAACTTCTACTGTGCCAAAAAATTGAAGAAGCTTTCGCTTCTCAATAAATTGATTTTTAGCCGTATACTTCGGATATATTCTCCGAATCGCAGACAGAATCCGAAGCAATGGCTGAAGAAGTGTTTAACTTTGATGATGGACCAGAATTCGGTTATATATTTGGAAAGAAAAATTTGTTAAATTTTTTTTAAACGCTCCGAATTTCAATCAAATTTGAACATCTTTTAAGTCAAATTATTCAGATGGCAATTTTGCAGTAAAACTCTTGAAAATTTTACTTTTTACCGAATTTTCCCCTTCACTTATCTAACATTTCATTCAGGTACGGAAGCAGATTCTATTGAAGACTTTCAGCGTACGCCAACACCAATTATGGCACCGAAATTTATTACTAAAATCAAGGATACACGAGCAGCCCGTGGACATCAGGCAATCTTCGAGTGTGTCGTGCCGGATACCAAAGGCGTTTGTTGTAAATGGTGATATACTAGAATTCCACTTGATATTAGTTTTTCCATTGAATTTGTGCTGAATTCTTTCGATTCTGATATTTCCGGAGAAGCTTTTTAGGCTGAAAGATGGACGTGAGATCGAACTAATCGCAAGAATTCGTGTACAGACTCGAACCATCGAAGGTTATGTAACTAGCGAACTAATCATTGATAATGTTATACCGGAAGATGCCGGAAAATACATGGTTGTAGTTGAAAATGTTGCTGGAAAGGATTCTTGCGAGGCAACATTGAATGTAATTGGTAAGTGAAATTTTGAACTTTGAAGTTCAGTTTCTAAATTTTAGTATTGGAATTTCTAAAACTTAATTTCTCTTTGCTATTTCAGTTATTCCTAAGTTTCGTCATGGTTGCTTGTTACTGTCATTTCATTTAAAATTAGAAAAAGTTCAATCGAAAATTTTACATAGCAGAAGATAATAACAATAATATATAATAACAATAACAATAACAATAACAATAAGAAGATAATAATAACATAACAGTGCGTCAAAAAATGACGATTTAGTTCTTTAATTTATAGAAGTGCTCACAAAGCCAGAGACATTTGCGCCTGAATTTGTTGTCGCAATGCAAGATAAAACGAGCAAAGAAGCAGAAAGAGTTGTTTTCGAATGTAAAGTAATCGGTGAACCATCGCCAACCATTACTTGGTTCCATGGACAGGTGCTTCCATACATGTTAAACAATGAAAATTACTAACTAAAGTCGGAATTTTGCTAAATTAGTCATTTATAGATTAAAAAAGAATACAATAAAAAGATCGTAGATTAAAGGAATCTTTTCAGGTACCAATAGTTGAGGAAACCAGCAAAACAATCATTGAATCGGAAGGTAGCGTCCAACGCCTAGTTATCGTATCAGCTGATGTTGTTGATCAGGGACAGTACAAATGCTTGGCTGAAAATGTTGAGGGGAAAGCAGAATCAAAGGCAACTCTTACTGTAGTGGGTAAGTAAAAGAATTTGACTAGTTAGCAACGATAATAATGATAGTGACATTCTTTTGAAATTAATCAGTTAGCTTCTTCATTACGCTCTCTTCTATTCCTATCTGCAAATGGTTCATTGCAATTATATTTTGAATATGTTTTAATTAAAATATATATTCAATTAAATATGTTGAAAAAAATTATATACACTAAGAATACATATCAAAAATATCATATTTAAAAAAGGAAAAAAGTATTAAATTTTTTAAAAAAGGAAAAAAGTATTAAAAAAAGTATTAAATCACAAATGACTAGAAATGTTTCCAAGTGTTCTGCGTCAGATTTCCACTTAAGCAGGAATTTCAAGTTTCTGCAGAAAAGACATCAAAATTTAAACCTGTTATCTTAACAGACTGATCCCATAATCCATGCTGTCCCCATTGCTTGTTATCACTGTCCATATCTGTTTCCTTTCATCTGTTTTCAGCTGAAGCGCCTCAGTTTACTCGTCACATCAACTCTAAAGAAGTAAGCATAGGTGAGAAAGTAATTCTGGAATGTTCCGTTAAAGGTTCACCACAACCCACTGTACAGTTCTTTCGGGAATCCACCCGAATTACTTCAAGTTCCCATCATTCCATTGAACATGACAGTTCCAATGTGCACTGGAGAATGGTTATCGAGAAGACAGAAGAATCCGACTTCCAAAAGTATCGCGCTGTTGCTATTAATTCGGTCGGTATGGCAGAATCAGAAGCAGAAATTAGACAGAAAGAAATGAGCCGGAAACTGGTACTAACAGATGTACTGAAAGATCGAAAAATTGCTGAAGGAGATGAAATTATTATGGAAGTGAAATTCTCTAGTGCTCCACAACCAAACGTTAAATGGTTCAAAGATAGCAAAGAAATCGTAGAGGAGAAAGAGAAAATCACGATAAGAACAGTAGAAGGGCAGTCTACACTGATTATCAAGAATGCAAAATCGGAAGAATCCGGAAGATATCAGGTTGAACTGACTAATTCAGAATTTAAGGAGACATCGAGTGCTAATGTCACTGTGGAAACTGTTGCCGTAGCACCGCAATTTACAGAAAAGCTAAGTGATGTTGAAGTATGTGAGATGGAAACTGTTGAAATGAAAGTGACCACAACTGGAGTTCCTACACCTGAAGTGCAGTGGTTCAAGAATGGTACACCGGTGCAGGTTGATGGTAACCGAATACTGGTTCGAGAAACCGAAACCAATCAGCATATCCTAACCATCAAACAGACCCGGCTGGAAGACGCTGGTCTCTATTCATGTAAAGCATCCAACAAGGCGGGAGTTCAGGAAAGTGAAGCAAAATTCGCAGTGCTAGAAATCCTGAAGGCACCGCAAATCACCAAACAATTGTCCGAAATCACAGTGAAAGAATTGGAAACTGCTGAACTTGCAGTGACAGTAGTAGGGAAACCAACACCAAAAGTTAGCTGGGCTAAGGATGGTGTCCTGATAAACGTAGACAATGTCCACTTTGCTACAAAACAAGATGAAAATGGCCAACATACTTTAGTGATTGAACAGGCCAGATTAGAGGATGCTGGCATCTATTCTTGCAAAGTTAGCAATGAAGCTGGTGAAGCAGAAGCCAAAACAGCGTTTGCAGTAGAAAAAGCTTCTGAGGAGCCACACTTTTCAGAAGGCTTGAAGGAGCTTTTAGTGCAAGAAAATGAAGCTGCCGAATTATCAGTAGCAGTGGTTGGGAAACCAGGGCCTGAAGTTGCATGGTTTAAAGATGGAGTTCCAGTCAACATTGATAACAAGCATATTCTGGAGAAGAAAGATGAATCCGGCCATTTCACGTTAATTATCAAGGAAGCACGCCTGGATGATGTTGGCGTTTATTCTTGCAAAGCTACCAATATAGCTGGAACTGCTGAAACAGAAGCTAAATTCGCTGTTGAAAGCTTCGTTGAAATACCAAGATTCACTGAGGGCCTGGAGAAAGTTTCAGTGATGGAGAATGAAACGGCGCAACTCTCAGTTACAGTTGTCGGGAAACCTGAACCTGAGGTAACATGGTACAAGGATGGAGTTCCGGTTAATGTCGATAATATGCATATTTTATCGAAGAAAGATGAACATGGACATCACACGCTGACTATTAAAGAAGCTCGACTAGAAGATATTGGAACTTACTCTTGCAAAGCAGTCAACCTAGCTGGTACCAATGAAAGAGAAGTGAAACTGGCTGTTCAGTCGGAATTGCTTGCACCATCATTTACAGATGAACTTGGTGATTTCGAAATAGCAGAAGGTGAAAAGGCAGAACTGAAATGTACTGTAACTGGTAAACCGCTGCCTGAGGTTACATGGATGAAAGATGGTGTTGAGGTACACATTGATAACAGTCATTTCTTCAAGAAGAGTGACGGAAGCGGTAAACAAACATTAATAATTGCCAGTGTAAATAAGGAAGATTTCGGCACTTACACATGTGTTGCTAGTAATCCGGTTGGTACCGCTGAGATTGCTGGAAAAATCAAATATCCGAAATATGGTTTCGAGAGAACCCGAGAAGAAGAAGTTAAACCGATCTTTATAGAACCGCTAGAAGCGTGTGTTGCTAGAGAAGGTGAAACAGTTAGCATGGAATGTCGAGTGAATGAAAACTCAGCAGCCGAGATTCATTGGTTCTTAGGTGACAAGCTAATCCAGCCAAGTGGACATCTGATTGTTGAGAAACTTGAAAATGGTCTCATGAAGCTGACCATCGAAAATGCTACCAAGGAAGATGTAGGCATCTACAGATGTGAAGCAGTTAATGAATCCGGAAAAGCAGCAACTGCAGCAAGGCTCAATTTTGCAACTGAAAAGGATGAAGCGATGGGTGACGAATCTGCTTTAATTGGATTCATTCAGCCTTTGAATGATGTCGTAGCAGTTAGGAATTCCACAACGGAACTTCAGTGTGCCTTGAGTGCTACCAACGGGGATGTTGAAGTACGTTGGTCGAAAGATGGAAAGGAAATATCGGCACAGCGTGCCACCACTGAACAACTTGTTGATGGCACGCAGAAATTGAAAATTACGAAGGTGACCTCAGAAGATGTTGGAACGTATCGATGTACTGCTTCCATTGGTGATACATCTGCATGGACCGAAGGAAAACTCTCTCTTCTAGGTTTCAACATACACTTTTGCTTGAAAAGCTACCACAGAAGCCTTCTATGTACTGCTGCAAAGAATTAGTGCTCCTACAATCTGCACTAAGTGCAAACTTTTACTTTTGCAATTGAATTCTGAAGTGATTGTACTGGAGGAAACTGGAGCACAGTACCTGAAGGCTTTCGGTAGAATTTGTACTCTAAGTATGTTCATCCTTTCTTACCTCAGGCTTAATAATGAATGAAGGCTTATATGCATGTGCCTATGCTCCAATAAGAAATTATTCATTTTGGAAGAAACTTCTATTAAAAAATTTCAGGATACAAAATTAGGAATTCTTGAAAAGTTATGTAGGAATAAGCTCTTTGCTATCTGCGTTTCATTCATAAGCACCGCTTTTGCGCTAACTTTTATGCTCTTGCTTCCTAAAATCCTGCTTCATCTTACGAATGAATCTATTTATTTAGCTTCATTTCCAAATGCTATTCCGTTTCAGAATCAGCAAAAGAAACAGTCGAAGGTGAAGGACCACCAGAGTTTGTTGAACTTCTGAAATCCTGTACAGTGACTGAAAATACTGACGCTATCCTGAAATGCAAAGTGAAGGGTTTACCGAAACCAACAGTATCATGGATGAAGGACGGTGTTAAGGTTAGCTTTATTAGTTCGAAACAAAGTGCGTTAAATCACTTTGCGATAGAGATGATCATTTGATAAAATCTAAGTCTAGATTGACAGAGTTTAATTAGAACACTATTTCTGATTCAGTACTCTAAATATCTGTATGAGAAATAATCCAGGATATAGCAAGTTCACTGATAATAAAGACTATGATTGCTAGAATAACAGTTTAGGCTAAATAACTTCCAGGTTAGATAAATCTATCACTTCATGAGTGCTTCTTTCAGTTGCAGCAAAACCATCGGCTAATTACTGAATACTACGAAGATGGCACAATTGTGCTTAAAATCAAGAATGCCAAGAAAGAAGATAGTGGCGAATATCAGTGTGATGCAGTCAATAAGTATGGTTCTGCCTGGACCACCGGACCTTTACGGATTGTAGCTGAATCGGAATTACCGAAAGAGGGCAAAGCACCTGATTTTACAGAACCTATCAGACCGGTCACTGTAAGTTCGAGTTATGGCTGAAGAGTGAACAGTTAAACTGCATGAGGTTGAAAAACAAATTAAAAGAAACTAGAACAAAGAGTAAAGTTGAATATTACAGTGCCAGGTTAGTTTAAATTCAGTTTTTTCTTTTTTCGGCTTTTTTGATGCTGTTATTCAGGTCTTTGTTGGTGAGACGGCGATACTGGAAGGTATAGTCGAGGGCGAACCAAAACCGGATGTCAAATGGTATCGTGGTGAAAATTTGATAAAGGGAGATTCAAATATCCAAGTGGAGAACCTTCCTGATGGTACTCAAAGACTTACTGTGAAAAAAGCAACGCTTGATGATACTGGCGAATATCGCTGTGCTGCAAGCAACAATTATGGTGATGTATGGAGTGATGTTACACTTACTGTGCAAGGTTAATTTTTCTGAGCAAATTTTGCTACTGTTTGGATTTTAAACTTCAAATGATAACAATCTTGACGTGTGAATTATATGATATCTATGTTGGCTTGAAAAACTTTTAGCTACATTAGTTATGTTTTGTTTCAGTTCCGCAAGAAGAAGGCGGGATCGAATCATCAGCGCCAACATTCCTGAAAACTTTAGAGGGAACTAATGTTAAGGAATCAGAGCATGTTATATTGGAATGTAAAATCGTCGGCGAGCCAACTCCTGAAATTAAATGGTTTAAGGTAAGGATTCGAAAGCGAAATATAAATTCATTACTTCAGGACCAAAATATCCATGTGTCCAGGTAAATTTCTAGTTCGAAACAAATTTCTAGATTGGCAATGTATCCTTAGTTCTTAAAAACCTTCCTTTCCTTCTTTTGGTGATTTTGCTAACAATATTTTGTTTTCATATCAGGACAAAGAAGAAATCAAGGAAAAAGATGCTCATTTCAAGATGGAAACACTTTCCGATGGTACCGCACGTCTCATTATTCAATCAGCTAATAAGGTAGCTGAGTTTCTTTTTATTCTTTCGTAGCTAAATGAATGATCAACTTCATACGAAGAGTATGAAATTTGAATCATACAATTTTATCAAGTAATTTTTTTAATCATAAATTTCCATACACAATTTTTAATTTTAAATTTATTGTATATGAATTGGATTACAAAATTTATTATTATCATTATTTTATTATTAATTTTATAAAAAAATTTGCTTTATAAGATTTATTACTGCTTATATAAAAGAGTATAAATTTAATTAAATTAAAATTATCAAATGGGGAAGTATAAAACTTGCTTGCAGGATGATGCCGGTGAGTTTAGATGTGAAGCGCAAAATGCTTCTGGTACAGCTCGTACCGAAGCGGTACTGAATGTGTTGTATCCGTTTGAAGTACCGGTAGAGAGTGAAATGTCACCAGAATTTCTCCAGGAATTAAAGGCAGTACAGGCTACTGAGGGCCAACAGGTTGCATTTGAATGCCGGTGAGTTTTTCATTAGGATTATTTATTAGTGATGAGAATTAGTGATGAATATGTGGCTGATAAGATTCTTAACAAAAGTTATTTTTAGAGTGGCTGGTGTACCTGTACCACAGGTTAAGTGGTTCAAAGACGGTGAAGAAATACAACCCAATGAACATTTCCGGATCGAAAGTTTACCAGATGGTACCAATCGTTTACTAACTGATTCGGTAAGTGTTGAAGATCAAGGAAATTACCGATGTGAAGCAACAAACAGTGCCGGATCGATGAGTTCGAAAGCTCCATTAACTGTGAATGGTGAAGTATTTTGAGTAAACTTTCACATTTTCATTTTTTAAAATTTTTTTCACGAAGATTCCAGAAAATCTTATAGAAATGAAAATGTTCGTATTGTTGTCTTTTTAATTTTAGTTAAAATAAATTTGAAATTAACTAAAATTTTTTCACTGAAATGTTTCAGCTTTAGAAACACTGAAGCTGAAGAAGGGTCTAACAAATATGCAAGTGGAAACTGGAAGCAAAATTCGATTAGTTATTGAAGTTGAAGGAAAGCCAAAGACAGTCAGATGGTTTCATGGGAAGGATGAAGTCAAAAGGAACAAGTAAGGATAAGTTTTTTTTTGTGGAACTGAAAATGTAGAAGTAAACGGTAAGGGAAATCTGAAAAAAAAAAGAAAAAGATGGAAAGAGATGAAAAATAAGACACGTCACATTGAAATGCAAAAAGTTACTACCTTGAGATCAAGTAATTTAAGAGTGAAATTCAACGAATATGATTCCAGTTCCTTTTTTAATCTGATTTATAATGTAATGATTTTTAGAGAAAATATGAACAGAAATATGAAGTAATAAAATGAATTTTAGACGAACTAAACTGGAGACAATTACGGAACAGGAATATAGCCTTGAAACTGATCAAGCAGAGAGTTCAGATGAAGGTACTTATCGTGCAGTTTTATCAACCGATACCGAGACAGTAGAGTCATCCTGTATTGTAACTGTAGTCAAAAGCGAAGTACCACCAATGTTCCGGAAAGGTCTTCAGGATCAGAACTTATCGAAAGGATCGAAACTTGTCTTGGAGGTAGATATTTTGTATTTGCGAAATGTTTCTCGGAATATAAACAGTTGCAAATTAAACAATTGGAATTTAGGTCTGGATTCTGAAATTTTTCTCAGAAGAATTTGATTCCGCAATATTAATTAAGAATTATTTATGCAAATTAAATTAAATTAAAAATCAATTATTATAAATTAATCAATTATTATTATTATTAGCAGCAATATAAAATGTTCGTAGTATTTTTGATACTTCAAGCTGAACATAATCTAAAATTTGCACTTCTAGGTTGAAGTAGATGGTATACCGAAATCTGTTAAATGGTTGAAGGATGGCTTACCTGTAGACGAAAAAGTGATGAAGGCAAAAGATCTCGGTGATGGGAAGTATCAGCTTGTTATTGATGAAATCAAAGGGATTGATGCCGGAGAGTATGCCGTACAGGTATCAAACGATGCCGGAATTTCTGAATCAAAAGCAAAAGTTACCCTGAAACCAGGCATGTTTAAGATTTTCTACTTCAATGCTCCATGAATGACGCAGCACTTTTTTTTTTTAATAAAATAAATTAATGTTATAGCTTCCGATAAGCTTCAAATGATAACTAATGAACTGACTCCTAGGCTCCTGCATATTATATACTTCTTTCAACAGCTGCACCATAAACTTGGAATATAGAAAAAATTTATTTTCACAACTTCTAAAACAATGAATTAGTATTATTTAACAAAATTTCAGAGAAACCGAAAATTATCAGTGGCCTGAAGCCAACAACAGCCGAAATTGGTGATAAAGTAATATTTGAAGTGGAAGCTGAAGGGCCAATTAAGCAAGTGAAATGGTTGGCAAATAATTTGAACGTTTTTTTATAATTTTGAAAAATGCAAGCCAGAAATTGAATTCTATCTTCTATGGCGAGTTTAATTGATAGAGGGCATCATTTAGTGATGATAGCGAAGTTATCACTAACTTTTTAGGTATAAAAACGGTGTAGAAGCAAAGAATGTTGAAAGGAAGCAAGTTGGAGATAATAAGTATCAATTAATTATCGAGAAAGCAACCAGAAACGATGAGGGCGAATATAAGGTTAGACTTCGAATCACTTGCTCTTAAAGCAGCTATGTGAGTAAGCAAATATTATACAAATTGAGAATATTTTAAGCACTTGACTAATTAGAAGGGTTTTCTTGAATTTACCTCTTGGTACACTATTTAATGGCAAATTATTTTATCAATATTTGAATTAACGAGGATTTATTCCATCAGAGTTACCTTTATAAAACTGGACCTTCAGGAGTCCACAAAATTAATTTTACTTGCAGGTTCTGTTATCAAATAATGAGGGTGAGGCAGTATCAGAAGCGAAATTAACTGTTAAATTACCAAAAATCAAATTTACTAAAAGTTTAGAAGATCAGACTGTTAATGCTGGAGACAAAGTTGTCCTGGGGGTCGAAGTTAATTCACCTCCTAAACAAATTAAATGGTAAATGTTTTCTTCAAGTACCACTAAGTAATTAAGGTCTTCCATAAACATACCACAGAATGAAAAGCGAGAAATTAGAATGGCAGAAGTGATGAAAATTAAAAATTTTGAGCTTACAGGTACAAGAATGGTAAAGAAATTAGTTCAAATGATAGGGCCAAACCGACAAAGATTAATGATAACAGTTATCAACTTTTGATCCCGGATGCAAATAAAGATGACTCAGCCGAATATAAAGTATGCTTAAATTTTGTCTTTCTGATGTCACTTCCTTCTCTTCCTCTTTTGATTTCCATTTAAAAACTACTTCTTTGATGGATTTGTGGAGTTTCCTGAATTAGAGAGTAGAGGTTCTCTTTTCGCTTTTAGCTAATCGGTAACTTCACGCCGTGGATATATTAATTGTGATGATTTCTATGTCGACTTTATCTCAAATTTCAATTAATTTCAGGTTGTACTTGCTACTGATGATGATACAATAGATTCTTCATGTGCTTTGACTGTGAAACTACCAGCCTTAATTATCACAAAAGGTTTAGAAGACCAAACCGTTAATGCTGGTGAGAAAGTATTACTCGGTGTCGAAGTGAACACACCGCCAAAATCGGTCAAGTGGTAAGTTTGTGCTTGCAGTTTATTTAATGATTAATTCTTACTGATAAGTACTAGAAATCAATAAACTTCCTTACCACATACTATTAACCTATGACTTCTTGTATCTGGTTTCTAATTATTCACTTTTAGGTATAAAAATGGCCGAGAAATTGGCCCAAGTGATAAAGCAAAACCGAAGAAAGTGAATGATAAGAATTATCAACTCGAGATACCTGATGTCACAGAGGATGATGCATTTGATTATAAGGTGCGCTGTTTAAGTATTCAATATTTCTAGAAAAAAGGAAGAAAATTATTTCTTCATAAGTTGTGTAATTCAATAATTTCAGGTCACACTCTCAAATGATGAAGGTGGTGTGGATTCCAGTTGTATGTTGACAGTCAGAAAGCCGGCTCAAAAACCGTCGTTCAGAAAAGGAATCGAGGACCAATTTATTGCGATAGGAAAACCACTGGAAATTGCAATTCAGGTTTCTCTATATTTTCATATATTCAATATTTTTACTTTTCCTATTTCTGAGTCTTTTCAAATTCCAGAAGTTTGAAAATTTAGGCCTTGATTTAAAGCGATTTAATACTTTTTTTGGTAGCCTAAAATTTTAAAAAGAGATTTTACTAAAATGTGCAAGGCTTATTAAACAAATTTCCAGACAACGGGTGACCCAAAAACCGTCAAATGGTATAAAAATGGACAGGTTTTGTCTGGTGAAGCTGCTAAAATAGTTAAAATGGAAAAAATTGATGACAATAATTATAAATTGAAAATCGAAAAATGCTCTCTAAATGATAGTGGTACTTATTCAGTCGAGGTGCAAAATGAAGCAGGTCAAGCTGCAAGTTCGGGAGAGGTAGTATTTTCATCACTTCATCAGCACTTTTATATTAGCTCATTATAGAATTTATTTTGATAGCATAATTTAATGCACCATTTTAGGATTTATATGATTGATAAAGCGATATATGATACCTAATATATTTATTCACTTGTAAAGTTTTGATATTATTGGGAAATTTTTGCATGCTATTCTAAATTTAAATTTTACTTCAGATAATAGTCGAAGATATGCTAAACTTCTTGAAACCACTGGAAGATATTGACGCAGTAATTGGTGAACAAGTGGTATTTATGGTTGAAACAAATATTCATCCTCGAATTGTCAAATGGTACAAAAATGGGCAAGAAATTAAGGCTGTAAGTGGAAGAATCGAAATGAAAGATAACACTACAAGATTCCAACTTATCATCAACAAAGCTGAAATTGATGATGCAGCCAATTACAAGGTAAATCAGATTGAAGATTTTGGAAAGTCTACCAGCAAAGCTTATTAGTCCAAGAAATTCTCTTCCGACAAAGTCTACTGACCTAAGAAAGTTAACGTTTTCGGAAGCCAGTACGCATATTTTAATAAATACACCTTGGCTTCATGAAAGGATAGATGAAAGTATTTAAGAAAGTATTATGATAAATTGAATTTTTGCTTGTAGCTTTTGCATTCTTTACGAAGAATCTAAAAGAAAAAAAAAAAAAACTTTTCTTAAAGGTTGTCTTGTCAAATAGCGTTGGAGATCTTGATTCCTCTGCTAAATTAACAGTTAAGAAATCGAAGGGCCAACCGAAAATCATCAAAGGGCTAGAAGATCAGGTGGAATTTTGAAATCTATTTAGTTCCTGTTAAAGTAATTAACAGATTGTAAGTAATCATCTGTGCAAAACAAACGACTGAGTAGAAACGATCCGATAATTAATAAGTAATTAATTATTTATAAGGTTGTTGCGGAAGGTGAACAATTGATATTGGAAATCAAAGTGGAAGATGAACCAACTAAAGTCCGATGGCTCAAAAATGGAAATGCAATTCCGGAAAATGTTGATGCTAAAATTGAAAAAATTGATGGGCAAACGTAAGCAATTCACTTTTTACATTCTAATTATTATCATTTGAAAATAGTGAATAATCACTTAGTTTTTTTCCTCTCAGTAACCATTTCTCTCATTTCAGTTTAGACCTTCTCCCAGTTCAATTCTGCACTTTGAATATCTCTAGTCCTCTCATTATCACATTCGAATTGCTATCCTGAAGTTGCTACATATTCTTCTATCCATAGAGTAACTTTCCAGGTACCGTCTAACAATTCCACGAGCTGATACCACAGATGCCGGTACATATAGTGTTGAAGTAATCAATGAAGCTGGTAAGGTACAAAGCACCGGTAACGTGGACGTTGACGTGAAACCTGAAATTGTCAAAGGCCTAGAAGATTGTAAAATCGATGAAGGAGATGAGCAAGCTTTCAAAGTAGAAACAAATGTACCTGTTCGAGAAGTTAAATGGTCAATTTTTATCAATTTTTCTTCAATTTACTTAAATATAATCAAAAATATTTTGCCTAATTAAGGAAGTTTAAATCTGACGTTTAAAGTAGAAATTTCTATTCCATCCTATTTTTAAACAAAAATTTTCAGCAAACGGTTATTTTCAGGTACAAAAATGGTCAAGAAATTAAGTCCTCACCAAAACTGATCACGAAACAAATTACTTCTAAGAAGTATGAGCTTGTGATTGCAAAAGCATCGCTCGACGATACCGCAGCCTATAAAGTACCTAGCTTTTTTTTTTTGCATTTGGAATTTAATTTAAGATTTGGATTGGGAAATGTGAAGTGTGAATTAGTCCACGAATAATGTTCCTTTATTAGTTCAACTAATTTGAAATGAATTATTATGCAAATCGAGAGGTGAAGATAACTAATTATTATAAAGACTCCGTTAATGTAATGAATTAAAACAAGTCCTAAAGGCATCACATATTTCAGGTAATCTTAAGTAATAAAGCTGGAGCTTGCGATTCAGTAGCTAATTTGACTGTTGTAAAGCCTGATGTGCTGAAAATCCTCGATAACCTAAAAGATATTGAAGTAAACGAGGGCGAAACAATCAAGCTTAGCGTCAAGGTTGAAGGACAACCGAATACTGTCATATGGCTAAAAAATGGTCAGGAAATGAAGCCAAATGGTCGTGTGTTGATTGTAAGTTTTCTCATCCAATAGTTTTACTAATTTAGCTTTGATATTTCACTTTTTTCTTCCTAACTGACAAAACTTCAGTAATCTAAAGAACTCATTTTTATTTTTGACTAGTTTGAGCTAGCTCTTTAATTATTTACGCATCATTTTATTTTCATTTTTAATTTTGAAATTGAATTTTACAGACCGAAAATCCCGAAACAGGTGAATATACCTTGACAGTGCCGGAAAGTTTGACATCAGATGATGCCGCTTATCGCGTTGTGCTTTCAAACGGATATGGCAAAGTGCAAAGTGGTTCCATTACTCGTGTCAAAGGTGAAATTTAACTTTTTCGTTATCACTGCTAAATCAAAATTTGTCAAAAACTTTGAAGATAGTGAAGATGGAAATTAGTTTCAGCAAAGAAAGCAGAACCGGTAACAAGTGGAGCAACTTTCGTTACACCGCTGGATGATGTCGATGTACCAGAAGGAGCCAATTTGACTTTGAAGTGTAAGGTATCAGGCGAACCAACGCCAACGCTGAAATGGTTGGTATAGAAGTAGTAGATTTTTGTTAGCACATTGGGAGACAGCTGAATCTTAAATCAGTCTTATCAGATTTACCAATCATCAAGCACAATCGAATTTCAGGTACAAAGATGACGTCGAAATTAGTAAAAGTGATCGCATTGTGATGCGTGTCGCATTGGATGGTACGGCAACCTTACGTGTGCTAGATAGCAGGAAGGAAGACGCCGGTAGGTACAGCGTTTCGGCAGTCAATTCGGCTGGTGAGTCAAAGTCGGAGTGTAATGTCCGGGTGTTGGATACCGAAGAGTTACCGTCAGGACCGAAATTTGTCATTCCACTCAAAGATGTTATTGCGGAAGTTGGAACCAGAGTTGAGTTCAGCGTGAAAGTTCGTGGCATACCGAAGCCAGTACTTGAATGGTATGTTTCCTGAATTCTTCCAATCCTGAAATGCTTTTTCAAGAATGAAAGGGCACACAAAACTGACTATAGTGCCATAACTTTAGGTCAGTTGGTGGTCAAGACGTGTCACGATTGGATGGTGTAAAAATTGAAGACCTGGACGATGGTAACTGGGCTATGATAATCGAAAATGTTACTGAGGAATTTATTGGTCGCATCAAATGCGTCGCAGTTAATGAGCACGGAAAAGCAGAATGCGAATCGCAGCTTGTTCAGACAGAGCCGAAACCTGGAAAAACAAAGACTGAAGAAGGTTATCCACCGAAATTCAACGTGCCACTCTGGGATCGACGTATATCAGAGGGACAGGTGATGTCTATTGAATGTCACGTGGATGCGAAACCTGCTGCTGATATCGTTTGGACAAAGGTCATCTTTTCGATTTTCATCTCTTAAATTTCAACTTTGAGACGAATTTTTGTGTCTGAAATTACTCTTCGATAAGTTTAGGATGGCGTTACATTAGTGGAATCAGATCGGATCGAAATACGCAATACTCCTGATGGAGCCTGTCGTGTACGAATTAGCGATTTTGGCCAAGCTGATGCTGGCATCTATAAATGTACCGCTTCAAATGCACTTGGAGTTGCTGATACTAGATCGAATCTTTCTGTTCAAGGTTAATGAATATTACTGTTCGAGAGTTATATTATAACAAAGCAACTGAAAGTTATTTTCATCTTTCTCGGCATTCAGACGCTCAGGTTTAATTTAAATGAAAGAAATAAGTTTCAGTGAAAGAGAAAGAAGAAGTAGCAAGGAAGAAAGAATTCGCACCACGTTTCAATCCACCGCTTACGGATAAATTTGCTGATGTTGATGAGACGATCCGTCTATCTTGCAAAGTAGATGCCGTACCAAAAGCAACCATTACGTGGTACAAAGATGGAGTACCGCTAAGAAGTAACGGACGTGTTATCATCGAAAATGATGATGATGGTAACTGTTTGCTGACGATCAATCATAGTGTGGAATCTGATGATGGTGCTTATCGTTGTGTTGCTATCAACGATATTGGTTTGCTTTTTTACTTTATTTTTGTAAAATTTGATTTGAATTTCAAAATTTTCCGTTAGGCAAGGAAAGCTTAGCGTCTGTCTCTGAAAAAAAAAAATTTAACTTCTCGGGATTTGTTATCATGTAAAATGAGGATTTAAGTTTTAAATTAGTATTCTCAACTAGACTAATGCAGGTAGCTCCAATTCGGCTTGTATGATATCTGTTCGTAAAATAAAAGAAGAAGTTAAAAAAGAAGGTGAAGAACCATTTTTCACCAAAGGACTGGTAGACAAATGGTTAGAACGTGGTGATAAGATGACACTACAGTGCACTGTTATCGGTGATCCGAAACCGGAAATTCGTTGGTATGTTTATATTACCTGATTTTTATGGCTTGTCCGAAGCATAAGAAATTTAATAATACGAGATTTCCTGAAATTAAATACTGTCTTGAATACAATTTAAGGTATCGTAATGGTATTTTATTGCGACCAAACAACAAAATTAGCATCGAAAATACCTCGGATGGCTTGTGCACATTGACAATCGAAGATTGTGCGGTCAGTGATGAGGGAATCTATCGTTGTGATGCTGAAAATTGTAACGGAAAAGCAAGAACACAATCGACTGTTCATGTGGAGAGTAAGTTTAGAGTAAATTATTGCTGCCTTCTGAATTCTTTCTATCTAAATTACACCTTCAGGACCAATCGAAAAACTGGAAAAGAAGATTGTCGAAGGCAAAGCACCACGGTTTATCATTCCTCTCCAGGATATCACTGTTTATACTGGTTCTGTGATTGATCTAGAATGTAAAGTAGTCGGTGAACCAATGCCAACAGTTAAATGGTAAAGTTGATTGAAATTTGGTTACTATGATACTATGACATCATGGTACCGTGATATCATAGTTATTACAGATGAAATTAAATTTCAGTACACTATTCTTACTATCGGTTTCTGAATGATGAATTAGTAAATAAAGTTATCTTTACTCATTTGCTACTAAAATAAATTGAAAATTTTGAACTTCATTTAAAAATTTCTTAACTTTTTCAAACTTAGGTCAAAAGACGGTACGAGTATTCGCGATGACCCACGCTACGAATGGGAAGTTGATGCTAGAGCTGGCACTTACCGACTGAAGGTTTGTAATTTCTGAAATTGCAAATTTTTATTTGTAACTAATTTTAGTGTGCAACGAATTAAAGCACTTTAATTTATTTTTTAAAGCATCATTCAATTTTTTTTTTTTTTTTGCTCACTTCTAGCTTGTTTTAGCAATGATCTTGTCATTCGTTTAATTAATTGAAACGAATTCATTTTAATTAGTTTAACTAATTGAATGTTTAGATTAAAGATGCAAATGTAAATGATGAAGGTGCTTATCGTTGTGTTGCAACTAATACTGTTGGTTCTGCTACCACAAAATCATTCGTCAGGATAGATGGTATCATATCAGATTTTCCGGATTTTTGTTTTTATTTTTTAAAAAAAAAAAGAAGTGAAAGCCGAATTTTTTTAGTTAACTTTTTAATTAATAGTTTTAAAGAATAGTTTTTCAGATGGTACCTTCACTCCAATTCTATCTTCCAATGAACCACCACGTTTCACTATTACTATGGGTGATGCACGTGCTATCGAAGGTACGTTTCGGTTATTAGAAATAATATTTCGAAAGAATATTTTTATCTCAGAATTTTTCTCGAAAGCATTTACAGTTTTGGAATATTTTTAGAATGTTACTATCTGACCTAGAGATTCTAGCACAATCTTTTAGGTCAACCACTAAAATTCGAATGTAAAATAGAAGGTGCTGCTCTAACTGATCTTGTGTGGTACAAAGATGGTGAACGAATCATTCCTGATGACAGAATTAAGATTGAATCTGATTCAGATGGACGAGCACGTCTTATCATCAATTCGTGCAACGCAGATGATGAAGGCATATTTTTGAAAATGAATTAGTATTTAAAATTTACTTTTGAAAAATCTCCATTATCAGTAGGATTAGTTTGATATTTGCAGTAAGCTTTGAGATTGACCTATATTCCTGATACAGTTGAAAGTATCTGATTTCAGGTTTATATCGAGTCATTGCAACCAATCCATTTGGCTCGGCACATTGTAAGGGTACAGCAACAGTAAAGAAACTTCCGTCAGATGCAACAGATAGTTTCATAGATGGGTAAAAGATTAAAATTTTTGAATTTTCAGTGACTTAAAATTTCTTGAAATTATAGTAAATTAACTTTTTTTTTGCTATTCAAGAAGCTGTTAAATTTCACAGGCTTTCATCCTGGAAATTAAATTACCAACAGTAATTGTTAACTTCAATCATTCAGTACAAAGCAACAATTTTTGGACCATTTAAAATTTCCAAAATGTTTCTATTATCTATATATGTATATCTTAAATACTTTTTAAAATTTTAAAGAATGTTTCTATTTATATACTAATACCTAAATTGATTTGTCTTCTTGAGGTTTATGACATAGCTAACTTATATCATTTTAGTGAGAAATTCGATGCATATCGTGCTCCACGTGTCATTATACCACTTGAGGGTATCAAAATCACGGAAGGTAACGGATTTACGTTACGTTGTAAATTTAGCGGTGATCCACGTCCAAAAATCAAATGGTTCAAGAACGGCGAGCGTGTTTACTCGTACGATCATTGCACTTTGGTAAGTTTCCATCAGAAAAACAAATTCTTCTGGAATTCAATTTAGTAGCTAAGCTATCATATTTTATTGATTTTGACCTTTTTGAACTAATATGATCGATCAACTGATTTTTAGACTGAAAGTGAAGATGGCAGTTGCGAATTAACAGTTAAGAATGCTAACCGATTTGATGGCGGTTGTTATCGATGTGTTGCAGAAAATATATACGGGTCTGATAGGACTACATGTGAAGTCATTGTGCAATGTTAGTAATTAACGTTTTCCGCTAATGTAGAAGTACGGTTGACCTGTATGCCAGAAGGTGGCAGCTAGCTATCTATTGAAATCACAATTTTGCAGTGAAGGAAAAATTGCAACGTAATTTCGAGGATGAAATTCGCGAAGGTAATGCTCCAGGCTTCTCAGTACCACTTATCATGAAACGGGCTAAAGCAGGTGATACTGTTATCCTAGAATGTGTCCCATACGGGAAACCTTTCCCAGAAATCAAATGGCTCAAGGACGGTATTGAAATCGAACCGAATGATGCAGTTCAGGTAATATCACTTTTGTCATTTAATTGTCTCGATTTGATTGCTCTTTTATGGACCTGAATTTTTACAAATTACTGAAATAAATTTGTAAAATTGCTCCAAGTTTTCTGTTCTATTCTATACAAAAATGAATGCAAATTTGATCAAACGTTCAGATCGAAAGTTCGGATGATAAAACACAGCGTATAGTTCTAAAAGATGTTAACTTCCTTACCGAAGGTTTCTATCGCTGTGTGGCAACCAATGAATACGGTACTGCTTCTACGAAAGGAGAGGTTATTCTTGAAGGTAAATTAAATTTTTGTTTGAAATTTTTAGTTTTTTAAGAATTTCTGAATCCAAGAAACTTTCCGTACATAAAATAGCTCTATTTTCATTTGCATTAAATACTGCTAAGAGTTGCAGCAACCTAAAAATCATTTTTGTATCATAAACACTGCCATAATTTGTCCTAAGTTTGAAATACTGACAGCTTATAAAAAATGGAATCATTAAATTTTTCCTCTTCGCATGAACATATTAACATCGCATGATGTCAGAAAGTTTTGGAAGAAATTTATGAATCCTTTTGGCCCGTAACAGTTAGAAACCTTTGGCCAATCCTAAGCATATTATTGCAGGTGATCGATCGTTGCCAGCAAAGAAAATGGAAGAATTAATTAATGAAGAACCGGTAGAAAGTAAGCCACGAATTCGACGTGGTCTATATAATATGAGTGTGCATCAGGTAATTGCTTTAATTTTGAAGGCTGTCAAGAAGCCTACAATATTTCATATTTCGTAATTTGTTTTCAGGGTAATACGATCGAAATGCAAGTATGCACATCAGGTTGGCCAACTCCAGACGTAAAATGGTTCAAAAATGGTCAGGAATTGAAATCTAGTGGACCAAATGGTCCAGTTGTAGTGTGGACTGATGATCGTGGGATTCATCATTGCGTAATCCTCAACGCTTTACCTGAAGATGAAGCAGAATATGCCTTGGAAGCTACTAAT
Organism: Setaria digitata; assembly: GCA_003640385.1. Classification (NCBI taxonomy): domain Eukaryota; kingdom Metazoa; phylum Nematoda; class Chromadorea; order Rhabditida; family Setariidae; genus Setaria; species Setaria digitata. The sequence goes on from RCAB01000029.1 coordinate 160,957, forward strand.
AAATTAGGCACAGCACGAACCGAAGGCGCTATTACAATTATTAGGCCAAGAGAAGTACCGGGCTATGAAGATGATCGAGATAAGTGAGGAGTTTTTAAACCAGTGTTAATTGCTATTTCACTAGTTTAGTACATTGTAAATGTTTTGATTATTACTGACTTTGTCAAGTTATGAAGTTTGCAGGGGTGGATTGCCTTATCCTCCAGGATTTATTCGTCAACTCAAGAACAAGCATGTCTTCTCACATATGCCAACAGTGTTTGATTGCCTTGTGGTTGGTTATCCACCACCTGAGGTATGTTAATTTTGCTCGAAATTATGATTTTGATTTTGAAAGCTAAACTTATTATCTGATTAAAAACAAATTCATGACTTACTGTGCAGGTTGAATGGTTCCATAACGGGAAAAGGATAACACCTGGTGGTCGAATACGTATTCAGTCTTGTGGAGGTGGATCGCATGCCATCATAATCATGGATACACTTCCGGAAGATGCAGGTGAATATGTAGCAGTTGCTAGGAACTCTCAAGGACAAGCTTCCAGCAGTGCTGTATTAGATGTAACAGGTAAGCGTCTTGAGTAAATTAACTCTAAACCTAAATGATCTTGAATTCTTCATCAAACTTTCTTCATTTTCTTTTCTTTTTTTTTCGAAATGATGTTCTTAATTGACTTGTCTTTTGTTCATAGCTTTTTTTTTCACTTCCTTCTGCAGTACCTCTTCTGGACTCTATCAAATTCGATGGTTCAGTGGATGTTACACCTTATCTAACAGAAGAATATGGTTTCAAGAAAATTCATTACCACAGTAAGTTTTCAAAGCACTTTTTTTGAAACTCAATTAGAAATGCGTGTTCAGTCATATAGAATTATATTTTCAATTAATTACTTGTTCTGTAAAAATTACAGATATTCCGACACCACCGGATCGTGGACCATTCATCAAAGAAGTTACTGGGCATTATTTGACGCTTTCATGGATTCCAACAAAGAGAGCTCCGCCACGTTATCCTCAAGTGACATATGTTATCGAAATACGGGAATTACCTGAGAAAGAATGGGTTCTGGTAGGTACTTTCCGAATTCTAAGTTCAAGATAATTTTTATTCCAAAATTTTGAAACGATTTGAAATGCGGTTTTGCATGATATATTAAAGTTGAAACGTTGATTTTAGCTTGATTATAACATTCCGGAACCGGTATGCAAGGTTCGAAACCTGGAACTTGGTAAAAGTTATCAATTCCGAATACGTGCTGAGAATATTTACGGAATTAGTGATCCATCACCGGCTTCTCCACCATCTCGACTTATGGCACCTCCGCCACCGGTACTTGACAAGAACAAGCGAGTTATTCCACTTCTAGATCCATATGCTGAACGAGCTCTTGATCAAGCTTATGCTGAACAATATGGTACAGTTGCTTATCTTTTGCTGGTCGAATAATGCCGTATTATGATTAGAAATCAGTAGTAGTTTTAATTCAAATTTTCAGCATGTGCACCATGGTTTGCTCCTGGCGTTGAAGAGAAGCGATTCTGTGGAGAAAATGATTCTCTCTCAATAACACTATATGTATCCGGTTTCCCGGATCCGAAAATTGTTTGGAAATTTCGTAATATGGATGTTGAGAATGGCCCAACATCTAAGTAAAATATTTTTTCTCCATTCGTTAGTAATCCTTTCACGCCAATTTATTAATTTCAATTTGTCTATTGTCATCATATTTATTATCGCATCAGTGTTGTTGCAGAATTCGTGTGATAACTCATGGTGGTACAGAAACAACACTTGTAATAACCGGATTCAGCCGAGAAAATATCGGACAGTATCAGTGTATTGCTACCAATCAGTATGGTGAAGCTCAGCAAAATATCTATGTTGATCTTGGTGGTATGTTCTTTTCGAGTTTGTCTACTTCTCCTGGAATATTTTGTAATACAGAAGAAAGTTACTTCTGTTTCTAATTGATGAAATTGTTGTTCAATTTTTCACTCCTTGATTATGGAAAACCTCAAAATTTCAAATTTTTTTTTTTATTTCATTTATAAATTTATATTTCTTTTAGCACGACCAAGGTTTACGCAACCTCTGATTAACAAAGTAGTATCTAATGGGAAACCACTCAGGTTAGATGTACGTGTTGAGGGAAGTCCTTTTCCAGAACTGAAATGGATGAAGGCAAGTACACATTGTATTCTAAGATTTGAATTGAAATTTTCAGCAAAGTTCTTGTTTTTGATGAAGAAGCTTATAATTATCTCTTTTAGAGAAGTTCATTAAACCTAGCTGCTAAATTTTAATATCTTTCAAATATTATCATTTTTGATAAATTGGTTAATAGTAGCACTCATTATTTGCTTTTTTATTGAATTGCGATAATTTTCTGTTAGTAATTTATCCGTGTTAATTTTTATATTCGAATAAAAAAATTTTATATTTTTGAAATTTCTGCAAAAATAATTTTATTTTTTATCATTTCAGGAATGGAGACCGATCGTAGAATCATCTCGTGTCACGTTTGTACGTGAAGGCTCATCTCTTTGTTCACTGATCATCAATGATCCGTTGTGGCGTGATTGTGGAATCTATTCCGTTACAGCTGTAAATGAAGCTGGTACAGCAACAACTTCGTGCACAGTCACCGTTGAAGGTGAAATATTATTATATTACTATCAAAATTTGTGCTCATATTAACACTGCTACTGATACATAACTTTTATGAAGTTAAACTTGGAAGGCATTTGATAGTCAGCATGAGAAATTAATCTTTACTTACGGTTATGAAAATTATTCGAGACTAAGTAGAGATGTGAAGGACTAACTACTCAGAACAATGCTGGCGTACTAGCTAAACTCTAATATGGAAATCAGTACAGTTCATTAAAACATAAAAATTGGCATAATTACTGATAATTTTCTTGAGATCTGTTTACAGTTAAAGTAAGGGTTTTTCATAATACGCATTTGAAACTAGTCATTAATATTGTGGATTTTCAATAGTAATGTTTGACGATCCGGAAAGAAATCCTATAAAGCTTCTTAGATTTTCTAACGGCAGCATATTTCCTGCAGCACTGTCACATTTAGTTCTGCATTCAAGTCTATGCTAAACATAAACGACGGGAAATTGAAATGTTTGAAAAGAGAAATATAATTGTGGAAATTTTTTTCTCGGCTTCTGACAAACTTTTAGATAAGTTAAGAGCAAAAGGATAATGCAGTGTACTAATTGTTCGTTTAGATTAAGTTTTGTTCTCGAACTGATATTTCGTTTTCAGTTCTATTGTTTGTTTCTTGGTTTTCGCAATTCTTTATTTTATTCAATTTGATTATTCCTGTTTTGTTTTTTGTCCGACATTCGTCGTTCTAATAAACTATTTAAGAGTTATGCTTAGGAAATTTACACGTTTCTGTGCAGAAAGAAGCACGGATTTGTTTTTAAACGGAGAACATTTTTGAATCTGTAAGCATGCAAATTCTCGAGATGTTTACTTACTTCCTCGACTGTGCAAAAAATTGAACAGTAGAAAGCAAACATCTTAGAAATCCGGATAGTAATTATGAATTCTCTGAACACTTTCGCTGAACCTTCCTAATAATTTCTCTAGTTATTCATCATCACTAGTCACTAGTCTCACACTGAGTATAGTTTGGAGAACAGTAGCATAATAAAGTAAATCATTTGCTATATCCTTTATCAATTTGCTGCTTTTTCAGTGCCATTACCTTTTTTCTTTGAATTTCAGCCGATGATGACTTCAGTAATATGCATGAGATCCGGAAAAGAAAACCTCGAGTAGCGCTGGAGGCTCGTAAAGTTCGAGAAATTTACGAAATCGATGAAAATGATGAAAAGTACGAGTACGATGCTTCAAATTGATATGCACTTCCATCCAAAACTCAAATTTTTGTGCTTCAGAATCTCTGAGCAACGGGGGAATCCTTCCAAGTGATTCATCCCTTCAGCTCAACTGTTCACATCGGTTTTGGCAATTATTCTTGTAGCGAAAAGAATGTCACATCTTTCGAACTATTTTCATATGTTAACTTATTTATATATTCTAGCTCAGCTCCATTAGTCGATCTAATAGTCTAATAATTTAATTACCACTTTCATTATCGTTGTATTCTGTGATAACGGTTAATTCGTTAATTTGAGCGAGTTTCTACGCACCGAATGATGTATTATAGTAATGTGTGTGGAGTGTTTCAGCAAAAATTTTGCATGAGTATTTTTGGTAGGTGGAAATTTCAGTTTGCATATAAGTTTGAATAATTTCAAAAATTAAGAACTGAGGAATGATCGAAATTTCTTCCTCTCTTTTTGTGTCCAAACTCCGTTACTATTCTTTCACATGTTTCCTTTGTATTTCGAAAAAAAATGCTGCCAATAAATTTAAAAAAATCAAAATTATTTTCAATTCCGCCAAATTTTACTGCGTACATTGACAAATGAAGAAGGAGTGTTGCTATTTGCGCATATGTATATATGTATATATATTCATATACATTATAAATATGCGCTTTGCACTGGGTGTTGTCATAGCTTTCTGCTTCCTTGAAATTCTTTTTATTTCTTTTTTTTTAAGCTTTTGCTGAGTTTCAGCTATCCGGAATTTTGGCTAGGGAAATCTGGAGGTGTGAAGCTCTGGTAGTGATACATCGGCAAGCCTGTTACTCGGGCATTTCAAGCTGGGATTTAAAAAAAAATTTTTGTGTTTTTCATTTTTTTTTTTTTTTTTTTTTGAATAAATAACCCAAATTTTGTGCATTGTACTGTTAACCTTTCCTAAGCAGGAAATTAAGCAGCAACAACACAAGAAACTTTGAAATCACAGTGGAAGTTGAATGATTTAATCAAAAATTCAACTTTTTCTTTTTTTTTTTTTTTTTTTTTGAAATTTAACACTGCTGATTTTGAGTTTATTGTGTTACGCAAATACAGAAAGCTAAACAAGGCCTCAGTACGGAAAAGCACTCTCTCTCTCTCTTGTCAATGAAGTAAAAATTGCACGGAAATGAAAATACCTGCTAGTAAAATTATCAAGTTATTCTGTAAAGAGGAAAAAATTTTGAGAAGAAAAAGTGAGATTCTGAAGGTGTTGTGAATATGAGGAAGATAATTTGAGAATTTAATGAATTCTTTTTTTTCTGGGATTTCAAGAAAGTAATTTATGGCAAGAGAGAGCTGCACTAAAAATTCACTATTCTAACGTGTTCGACGTGGTGCTACATTAAGATGTACACCATTTGAAGCACTAAGACGGTGAATTTTTAGGAAATTTTCACAGCTACTTACCGATTCTTAAGATCGAATGAGGTCCTGTTCATTGTTTTCTGTATTTGCAGAGCTGCAGCTGCTGGAGCACCATTTCACGTGACCGAACGTGCTACCGGTAGACGTTTTCTGGCCCAATTAAGAGCACTGGATGAGAATTTAGCCCGTAACATTGATATGCAGAATAACTTGGATCATCCGAACATCGTACAGCTTCATCAAGCTATCATGGATCAAGGAATTGCTGTCCTCGTCTATGAAAAGTAATATATATTTTAAATGACTAAAAATGAATCAATCAACTGTTCTGAACTATTCCCAAAAAAAAAAAAAAAAAAAAATCTAACGCAAATTATGAAATAATTAATTAAATGGATAATTTTTGTCTGATTTGTATATTTTCCTTTCTTTTTTTTTTTCTCTCTGCTTAAAAATTTTTCATTCTTATTTCAGTTTTTCTTCTTTTCACCATCTTTTATAATTTGCGTTTGATTTTTAGGATAATAGTTCTGAAATAATTTTTTCATTTTGACGCACTTACTAACTTCTTCACATCACAGTAAAGAATCTAATCTTATTTCCTTGAAAGCCAGTTAAGTGTACGTTTTCAACTACACTTTTCTTAAATTTATTTAAATTTTTCATTCAGTTATTTCACTTACTTATTGTTCCCTTAAGCAAAGTTCGGAGAATTATTTGCAAATGTCAAAGCTGAATTATTGTAAATCTGAAAATGGAAAGTCTGGGTATCTTCTTCAAAAACGTTGAAATGGTTGAAAGATTGAAGAGTAGCTGACAATAAAGAAGAAGCAGACATAAAAAATGAAAATATAAAAATTAAACTCAAATTGAAAACGACAAAAGAGTAACTTAAATCAAAATTTACAATGAGCAAGTGAAATTAGTAAGAGAAGCCGTTCGGGTCTAAGTAAATTTGAAAAAAAATTCCAGTTTTATTTTAGTTTATTTGACAAAATTTGTAGAAAGAAATGAGATTTCAGAGGAAAAGTAGCTAAAATAAACTTGATGAAGTGCTTTACAGTCATCCCAATCGTACATCTTTCGATGAATAAATCGTTAAAAAGTAATTTGTTTGCTTTTTTAAATCCTTCTTTTTTAGAAGCGAAAAATTGATTTGAGATGGCTGATAGCTAACTTCTTTAACGCTGAACTTAATATTAAATTAATCTCTATACTAATGGATCCTTTACTTAATTGAAATTTATTCACGAAAAATTGTGGGGAAAAAATTTAAAGCTATATATTCTATGATGATATTCTCTAAAAGCTTCATTTTCCTGAAAAATTTATGCTTTAAAAGAGGAAAATTCAGCAACTCAGCCATTTCGTATACTTATTTCATAGACTGTTTTGACAGAGTGCAGCTACACCTGTGACCTTTCTAATTAAGGACATTAATTTCATTAAGCTATTTGTGAAAAAATTTTTGGGTTCACAGAATTACACTTATGAAAACACAAATTTTATTATGAATTAAGAACAATATTACTGAAAATAAGTCAAGTAGTACCATCCATTGGAAACTGAAGTTTCCTCTTTTCTTTATTTATGATAAAAAAAAAAAATTTGATCTTTAAGTTTCAAAAAGTAATTAATATTCAATAGTAATTTATACTGGATTTTTTTAGACATTTTTATTCATTTGCATCGTTACGGGCTCTTGCTTGTTAACAGATCCAGTATTCAGTGTCGGGTGTAAGCCTTTTTAGATTCATATCTGTCTTCAGATGAAAGGAATCTATCTGAATAAAGATGACGAGTAAATTCAAGGTTTCTTTCCTGTCTTCACAAGAAAGTATTCAACATGAATGCTAATTAATTAGTGCTTTCTAGTTCAATACACCAATTTTTTGCGGAGTGAAAATGTGCACCCATTTGCCAGGATTTATGAAAAGTTCGGAATGAACTAGTAGCAGAAGATGGACAGATGCTTCGTAGTAATTAAGATAAAATTAAGCAAGCATTTGGTATCTTGGTGAGAGGAGGTGAGGCTCGTTCACACTTCCTGTCTGCTCAGATATTTATATAACTTATTGAAGAGCTCAATAGCAATACAGATTTTTTCTAAATTAAATTAGTCTTGAAAAGGTTAAGATAGCGGAGAGGAAATAGTGTGGAACAATGAAATTAGAATATATACATGAATTTTTTTTCCAACAGTTTGTTCAGCATTCATCAATTTCCACAGGCAACTGAAAAATTTAAAAATAAAGACTAATTCTATCTCTTAACACTGAAGATCATTCATGTCACCTTTTTTATATTGCAATTTTACTTTACCTTTTTGTGCGACACGTCAACAAAATAGTTAGATCGATATTTTCAATAAAATATTTAAACATTTAAATGGATACTATCAACAAAAAATTTAAATATTCAGATCAGTAATATTAGAAAAATATTTAAATCGATATGTTAGCAACTTTCATATTTCGTTAAATGCATACACTGATAAGATATCAGGTGTGGTATTAGAAATGATTTGAATTAGAAAAAAAAAGAAAAAAAGTCGATCATTTGAGTAAAATTTCAAAATTATACACATCTATGACTCATCATCCCTTGCTACTGTGGAAAAAATTTTTGAAAACTGCAAATACTTAATTTTTTCTTTTTGGATTATTTAAAGAATCAAAAAATTAATTAACACTGTCTGCTTTCGTGCACATTTTGTCCCTTTCAATCATTTGACTATTTCATTTAATTTTTTTTTTTTTGTTTGTTGTTTGTTTATTTTTTCGTTTTAACAGAAAATTGAATTTATCGCAGCACATCTAAGTTATAAATGATGCAAAGTGCGATGAACACTTGTTGCATCACTCAGTTGTTCAAGCCTCTAAAATTTTGAAAATGATCAGAGGGTTGGAAAGGCGTCTTAGTTAGTCAGTTCATCAAATCAGATCAGATCAGACCAGATCAGTGAGGAACAATGAATACCTTCCTATTTTCCTCTCCATTAAACACAGCCCTTATCGTGTGACCTATTGTTGTTGTTTTGCTATTTATTTTGTTAATTGCTTCATCCTCCACAGTCCATCACTACAATGGTTCGCGAATCGATCTGGTAATCTTTTTTTTCTTTTTGTTTTTTGAAAAGAAAAAAGTTTAAATTTAAAATATCAAATAGTCTAAAAAATTTCCATAAATAACAGTGAAGAAAAGTTGAGCAAAGTCAATTGTGAGAAAAGAAGAGTTTTGAAATGATGTTTCAGTTGTGGAAATCTCAGCAATTATATCATTGAATCCTAAATTTCTCTTTTTAATTTCAATGAAAACTCATTTCACTCCTCAATTTGTCTCTTTCTTTGATGCTATTAGCATTAGCATTTAGCTATTAGCATTTCTTTGATGCTATTAGATAGCTAGAAATTCTTCCTTTGGTCTAATTCCTTCAGTCATTTTAACCAATCATATCACATCGTTCTACCTTTTCTCGTCTTCAAATTCACTTAGACCAGTTTTCAATTGTCTAACTAGAACTATGAGTGACACTTTCTTTGCTTTGTCATAGAAGCAGCGCAACATACAGCAGTTTTTTTCTTCGTATTCAAATTCAAAACGCTTTATTTAAAAGCGTCACTCTTTCTAAGTGTTTCGGCAAACTGACACTGTGACTGCTCAACAATTCCTCAAGATAATTCCACGTTATATTACGGATTTCATATTCATTATCATTTTCTTCACAGAGATTTTCTGATAATCGTGATAATCGATTTCTGTAATTAACCCTTGTTTTATCATTGCAATTTATTATCATTCAAATGTTGAATGCTTTCTAACTTTTTCAAATTGCTCCTCAAAAATTATTCATTTCAATTACCTTTAATTTTGTAAGCGTTGACGTCCAATTCATTACTGTTTGTACTAAAAATTACCGATGGTTTATTTCAACTTATGAAAGCTCAAATGAAACAATGGACAAGCAATTAATTAGTAATCATGTAGCACTGAATTATTACTTTCATCAGTCATTTTACTATTAACTATAAAAAAATGACTTCATCACTACTAGATTTCACTTTAAGTGCGAATCGTTCATTGTTGGATTCGTTAATTTCGAGCCCAGCAATAAAAGCTGGGCATGTTGCTAGTGAACGACAAGTGCAAATATTTGTGAAGCAACTTCTGTGTGCCCTGAAATGCATGCACGATAGAAAGATCGCTCATCTTGATATCAGGCCTGAAGTAATTCTTCTACAAGATGATCATCTTCGACTGGCTGATTTTGGCCAAAGCAGGTATGCTTTGATAACAAATTTTATTTTCGCCTACTTTATGCCAAGTTTAAAAATAGTTTTTTAAAAATTGCCACTTTTCTTTTAAATGAACGATAACTTGAGGGATTAATTTCTGAATATTTCAAAGAATTCCACATATAAATGCTTAAATTTAATTAAAATTTAATTACTCCTAATTAATACTGGACTAATTTAATTGAAAATTGCACCAAGTGACCGCAAATATCTGATGAATTTCTAGGCTCGCAGATGAAGGCGCTATTGAAAGTATACCTAACTGACTTTTGTCCATATCTTCTATTCACCTTGCTTCATAGTTCTTCTCCAAAAGTCCATAAAACTATCTGCTCCTTAAGCTTGGCTGCAGTACTAGAAAAACAGCTGATAATAGCCGAAAAATTCTTCCCTTCCATTTTATCAGTCTTTTTTTTTTTTTGTCCTAACTTCCATTTTCACCCTTTTTAATGAAAGATCGTTACAACTGATAGATTACTATGATAGTTAGTTAGCTGCAATGATAGTAATTGTGAAGATTGTTAAGTGAAAAGAAAGAAGTTTGCTTGATTAGAACAGAATTAATAAAGAAATTGATAAGAGAAATTAATGTCCAAAAAAATAGCATTTGAAATTGAAAAATTCGATCAGTATATTTTTCTGACAACAGTTTCTTGTAGATAATTTTCTTACAGATTGGTGTATGAAGCAAATCAGGTCACTCTTTTTATTCGTAAAACTTATTTATAAAATAAAAGAAAGGAAAAATCGGTACAATTTTTTACTGAAATTTTAATTCCAGGAGATTGATACGAGGAAAAGTAATAGCCAACATAATGGGTAGTCCGGAATTCGTTTCGCCGGAAATTGCAGCTGGTATCCCGGTAACACTTGCTTCCGATTTGTGGAGTGTTGGCACTCTTACCTATGTTTTGTAAGTTGTTCTGATCACTAATTTCCATAATTCTCCTTTTGTATAACTTTGAAATATTTGTAAATTCGTTGCAGTGGTTCTGATAAAGCGTTTTCTCAGGTTATCTGGTATTTCTCCCTTCCTTGGTGATAATGATACTGAAACGGTCCGTAACGTCATCCTGGGCAATTATTCGCTTGATGTTGAAGAATTCACTCAAGTTTCTGATGAGGCTAAAGATTTCGTCTCAAAGTTGCTCGTTATTGATCCACGGTAATTTTATCGTTTGGTACTAAGTTTGGAAAACTATGCATTTATATTAAATTAATTTATTTATCCATTAATTGCTCAATTCATTATCATATCAATTACACTGACTGTTTATGTTCATATTAAATATTCCGGTGATAATTTCAATTCCTTTTCAGAAGTCGTCTAAATATTGATGAAGCACTACGTCATCCATGGCTCTCAGATGAATTCCTGGAAAAGGCTCCGTTAACATCGGAATGTTTGCGGGAATTCAAGTACAGACATAAGTGGCTGGTAATTTTTAAAATTATTAATAAAGAGAATCTAATAAGCAACAATTGAAAGCAGAAATAATTATTGAAATGTTTCGAGTTTTTAATTGTCAATAACAATGCTAAATAAATTGTAGTAAAATGCAAATTTCGCCTTATCACTTGTCTTATCAAATAGAGTCATATCAGTTCAGTGGACAATAGAAATATGTTTATCAAATATCACATAAACACTGAAATTCAGGAAAGACGAGTGTTTGTCCAGCAAACTCCGTCGGAACAATTATTAACTACCATGCAGGTTTGTTGTTTTCGCTTTCCCTTCCTGTATACTACCAAAGAAATCGCTGTTGAATTTTTTTTCAAATAAATTTAAATGTCTAAAGTATGCAGAATATATCAATTGATTTATCGATATTGATTGATCGCACTATTAAAGGTTGCAATAAATTCCATAAGTTTCGAAGAAAATGTGAGATGATTGTAATAAAAAAAACATCTATCGTTAAAAATTTTTTGCATTTCTGTAGAAGTTTTCAAGATCTAGAATATTTACTATCTGTTCAGCTTTTAAATTTCAATTCCATTGTTAAAAAAATGGATTGAAATTTCAGACTAGTTAAAAGTCACTAATCTAAAAAAGAAATCTGTCCTTCTAAGCTCTTCTTCTTTTGACTGATAAAAATTCTCCAATGTGTCGGTTTAACTAACATCACATGATGCTCCTTATGTTCCATAAAATTCTATATTTGATAAAAGGAAACCAGTTTTATTTCATTCAATAAATTGATTCTTCGATCAAAGTTTGCAACTATTCCAGTCTCCTGAAGTAAATCTGGTTGGTTCGACTTTACCACAACGTGTACAAGGATTAGCACGTAGTGAACCGTATGGTATTTATGATTATTTACGAATCAAAGATCGGATCTCACCACGTGATGATATCCGTGAAAATGTACCAAAACGACATCTTCAACCGCAGGAGAAAGGTGAAACACCATCCCGACGAATATCCCAACAGAAACCGGAAATTTCATCGGAATTTTTCAATGAACCGGTAAGGATAAATAATTTCTGAAACTCTCTGAAAGTTTTGTTTGCTGCTAAGGATTAAAGATCTGGAAAATACTGCAGGGTAGGAAAAGAAAGCTGAAATGTGATAGCACCAAGATTATCTGATATCTGGTGATAGAATTCTGAAGTTATCGTTTCTTTTCTAGTCTAAAATTCTACGAACTTGTTTATGCTTGCAATCTTGCTTTTTAGATGACGCAATTTTAGATGCAGTTTCAAAGCTTCATTTCCAATGCTTAAATTTTTACCGAAATGGTTAAGAAATAAAACTGATAATGATAATGGAATTTCTTCAACTTACCATTTATATAATGAATTTTAGATGCTACCCCTTCAGCTTGTTCATGGTGAACATCGCGAAATTGAGGAAGAAATAGCTAATCGGATTTTATCAGATATTTCTGAAGAAACATCAATAGCTGGTTCAGTAGCTTCACATGATGAACCGGAATCACTGCATAAAATATCTGAAGTAAATTGAAACATTTTGTCATCTATTTCTTCTGGTACTTCTGGACATGAGACGATAATTTTTGAACACGTCAGACTAGAGATACTGACGCCGAATCTTCTCTTTCACCACTGATAGAAAATATCCTATTACTTGGCCTTCTGCGCTTTGTCTTTTATTTTTAAATTTTTTCCAACACTAACAGAGTTATTTAAATGATTTGGGTTGCTTATAATCAGCAAGAAAGTTTAAGTCATTGAAGGTCATAGGTTATTAAGTCTCAATAATTTTTTAAAAATGTATTTAATCTTAGGACTGAGTTCATCACTGCAGTACTATATTAGCTAATTTTACCTTCTAGTTTCTAGCTTTCTGCTCTTCTACAACGGTTTAAGAATTTCTCTCTCCTCAATTACCTCTACCTAATAATCATTTCAAAATAAAATTCTTATCCATTTTTATTATTGCCAACAACTGGTTTTCAAATTTCTTGGACAGACTGATCCATTGTTTGAAGGTTATTTCTGAACATCAAATCTTTTTTTCTGGAGAAGTGAATTGACTGTCCAGAATTCCAAGTTATATTTTGTCAATTTCTAGTTTTAAAGGCTCATTTTTCCGACTTTTCAGGTGGTATTTTGGTGGAAATCGGATATTTGTCCTTTGTTTTTTCATTTCTAAATTTCTTTTCCCTCAGTTTTCGTTTATTTTAGACTTTTCTCAGATTTCCTCTATCGTTAGGAATTTTTTTTTCTTTTAGAGACAAACAAGACAGAAGAAAAGTCGAAGTAAATCATCAACTCCACAGGTGGAAGGATTTTCATTGGACGGCACCCCGATTCCCTCACCAGGTGGTACCGGAAGTGCTGGTACATCGCTTCCAGAGTGCTATATTGCTTCGGATGCGGTACTTCTTTTCCTGAATGTATTAATATATTAATATAGGATATTGATAATGTGAAACTTGTTTAGAAGGCGGGGAGTTCGTGGTGATATGACTAAAATTGTTTTTATCAGGTAAAAATTGCGGTAAATTCCGAAAATGAAAAGTGTTTCTTGCAGTTGATGTCATTAAAGTGTCCAAAATGAAAGTAACTGCTTTACTTCTGCGATTTTCTGGCAAATAAGTTCTTTGGAATAGGAAGGGTTTTATTGCCAGAGGAACAGGCGAGATTAGAGGAACACACTAAGCAAGATATTTGCTGTTGACAACTTAAAGAATTGACAGTTTACATAAATAATTACTATTCATCAAATATTAAGCTACTGAAGTTCATTGTTCATTAAAACTTTAGAGAAAATTGTTGATGATATCGTAAATTCAACGAGAGAGGATTAAACTGTTAGCTTTTACCGAATAGTTTCAGTATCGACATCCAGTACAAGCAGATCCAAGTATTCCAGTTGGAGCACCACTTTTCCTTGAAGGACTTGAACATCATCCCTTGGTACTCGAAGGTAATTTTTTTTAACCACTGAGAATGCAAAAAAACTAGGTGATATGAATTAATCAAAAGGACGATATTAAGCCTCAATCATAACATAAAATTTCAGATGTATTAGATGGCCAAAGTCCACGAAGTCTTCCATCGTTACCTGGGACGAAAAGTCCTGTATTACTATCACCAAAAAGAGAATATACGATGGAAGTAAGTTTTGTAGCTTCTTGAACAAACAAACATTTTTTTAAAATGTAACAAAAGTTGGTGAACATTTTCGTCCTCAATTCTTTTCTTTTTTTAAATTTTGAAATTTGTTCAAAATCTTATGGAGATATTTTTTCTTAGGTAGTGATTGGTACCAAACAAGGTACAAACGATTTCACCGAAATTCCGACATCCATAGCACATCCTATTGAAAAGGAAAAGAGACCTGAAATGCAGAGGGCTAAAGAGAAACTGCATGAAGATGAATTTGAGAATTTCATGAATGAAATTGAGGAGATGAAAAAAAGAAGGCGAAAAGAAGTAAGTTCTTCTATCCTTTACAATATTACATTTTAGCTGATGGAATATTTCCATGTTAGATTCGTTTTCAGTCTAAATTATTCAAATTAGGTTTAGACATTTCTAAAAAGTGTATCAACAGCCAATAAGTGTAAAATCGGAGAGAGTTACAGCGAGAAGAAATGGAACGATTTCGCCCAAAGAACGTTTACGGTGAGGATATCAGCTTTAGGAGACCGGACATTGATGACGATGAATTTCCATGGGAGAGCCATTATCAGGTGATAACAGTGATAAGTTTAATGATGGAGAAGGAGTAAAAAAAAAAATTAGAAATTATTGAAAATATTTCTTATTATAATTTAAACTGTTGTATCCTCACTTAATGTATTCAACTAGAAAAACTTCGCAGCATTTTCTGATTAATATATGTATTTTTGGTTTATATATTTAACTAGGAATTTTTTAACTAATTTCACTGATTTTTCAATCCTAAAAAAGGAATTTCTTGGTAATTTGAAGAATTTCAATCATACATCTCAGTGCTGGCCTTAATCTCAGATTGGTCCGGAAACACTCTTGCTTGCAACACGAGGTGCAGGCTTCAATGCACGCGTTCGCGATTACCGTCGGGAGTTGTGGGGTGATGGTGCACCACTGGTAACTCAGGGATATCTCGGTTACCGAAATCATGATATTACTGTCAGAGAAAGGAGAAGGTACTATGAGTTGTCCTTTGTTTTCCTCGGATTTAATTTGTGTCGTTAATTTTTGTGCAGCCAAATTTATGACTTGAAAATCCATATGAAATCATATGTTAAAATTTCCTCAGATTCACTGATTTGATGCGTGAGGATGAAAATATCGCGAAATCGGTAGAGAACTTGGAACGTGATATGCGTGGATCACATCGTGGTGCTATCAGACGTATTCGGAGTGATATCAATAAAGCAGTACCAGCAGCTTCCAGAGAAGATGGAAGTAAAAATTTGTTGAGTTCTGAAATTTCACAATGTCTGAATTCTGGTATTGATGCTATCTAACTTTAGAATGATGATTTTAAGCATAAACTAGTTCATGTTCGTTTTAGCTTTTGGCCCTGTTTTCCGAGATCGTTTAAAAGATATAGCATTTATTGAAAATGGAAGTGAAGTAACATTTGAATGTGCAGTGGTTGGTAACCCACAACCAACAGTTGAATGGTTTTTCAATGAAAGCCTTGTTGTTGATGATTGTAAGCATAAGGTTTGTGTTGTGGATATAAATTTTTTTTTGAATTTAAATTATCATATAATTTATCTGATTTCATGCAGTGAATTATTTTTTATCACTCTTACTTCATCACTTATCCCAGTATTTTATCACTCTTATTTCAGATACTTTATGAGAGTGGTTTCTCTCAATTAACAATCCGAAAAACTGATTTTACCGATCTTGGTGAATACGCTTGTGTTGCTTCTAATGAACATGGTTTAGATAGGACATGTGCACGACTGCTTACCGGAGGTCATTTGATTTCTCCACCTGATATTAAGACATAAAGCATATGGTGATATGAAGTAGCAAGTAATTATCCTTCCACTTCAGATACACCAGCACCACCTGGTCGACCGGAAGTTGAACTTTCATCAGATACCGAAGTGTTTATTACCTGGGAAGCACCACATATGAGCCATGGTCTAGAATGTTTCATATATAAGCTGGAAGTTCGACCAGCAGGTATTAGATATTCTCTTTCGTTGTTCTGATATGCAAGGGAAAATTCAAAAATGATGGCCTCTTAGAATGGTGCAAATCCATCTTATCAACAAGCATTTTCTTACCGTTTATCCGAAATTCTAAATTTCACTTTATGTTCAATCTTTCTTAATTTCTGTTAATTCCCACCTTTTTTTTTTTTAATTTCCATCTAAGCTTCACTTATTCTCGACTTTTAGGTGAAACTGATCATTTCTCGCAGTGGCGTCTTGTTTCTGATAAAATAGAAGATGAAGCAGCAATCGTGCGACATTTGACACCACAAGGCGTCTATCAGTTTCGTGTGATAGCCAAAAATGAGTTCGGTTGGGGAGCTCCATCGTTAACATCTCGAATTATACAGACGCATCCCAAAGGTTTGTTTCGAGAGAATTGATATATTTCAAGATTTTTAAGCTGTTCAATAATGATAGCACTGCTGAACTTATATCAGAAATGATTGATTGCACTAGAATGTATTATATAGACACAGTACTCGAAGGCTTCATTTCGAGTAATTTTAACATTAATCAAAAAATTCATTCTCAATCTTTTTGGAACTTGAGGCTGCTTGCAATTATGCCATCTCTCAAATCTCGTTTTATTTGCTGCATTTTATAAATACCTTGTTTTACAGGTTCACCAAAGTTGCAAATTGATAGACTTCAAAGGCAATGTCGCGTATGTGTCGTTTCGAAACCACCTAAGACACAGCTAATTTCAAAATCCAAGAATCTTGGTGAAATTATGGAAGAGGATGAAGAAAAAGAAGAAGCTGAAGGAACTGCTTCAAAAGCACAAACCGAGATCGTGAACTTGAATACAACGGATGATCCGCAGAGACGTTTCCATGTAATTTTTTTCTTTTAAGCTTTTGCGCAGATATTTCATTCTAGTCTAGATATTGATTCATTTTTTAGATAAAAACTGAGAGTGACTGTCATCATAGTCGTAGTTTGTTGCCTTGATTTGTTTTAAGGACAATTCAAAAAACTCGAATTCAAGATTTTGAGCTCAAAATTTTTAAAAATTCAAACTTCAGATTATTGCTCCGATACCTCGCGGTCGGTTCGGGAAAATTGCATTTGCTATTGATGCATCGCGAGAATCGGGTAGTGATTGTGTAGCCAAAATTAGGAATATTAAAGCAGAAGGTGCTAATGGCACTATGGAATTTGAAGCCATGAAGGATTGCCAGCAGGAAAATGTTGCTCGCTTGCTGGCGGCTTATGAATGGTAGGATGTTGGAACTTGAAATGTAAAGAATTACAAAAGAAAAAGTGCAAAAAATCGAATAAATGAGTTAAAAAAAAAAATGAAATCATTATCTAAAATTGCTTGCAATTCAAGCAATACTCTAATGTTCAGAATTCTTGAACTCATTAACTTTGAGATTATCAGTTATCTTGGAGACTATTAAAGACATCTGATTGATTATTAGCCTAATTAAATTCTGATAGTCATAAATTGGCAGTACTGTTCTTTTCAGTTTACAATAGCAATGTGTTCATTTAATTTCAGGAAAGAATTGTTGTTTCTGTTTATGGAGCGATATCAGGAGGATATCTTTGAACGATTTACCTATCGTGATACTTACAACGAGGAACAAATAAGTCGAGTAGTAGCACAGATCGCATCTGCTCTTCATTGGATTCATTTCAGAGGGTATGATTTGAAGTTATTTAAAATGTGGCGTCGATCGTTCTATTCCTCACTCTTTCATATTTTACCAGTAATTACTTCTTATCTTAATTAAACGTATATAATCCTTGTTCTAGTTTATTAATGAAGCGTAAGTGAACAAATGACGTGATTTTCAGTTACGTACATATGGATGTACAAGCAACCAATGTGTTATTTGCATCTCGTCAGTCTTGGCAAATTAAGCTTACTGATTTTGGTTCAGCACAGAAAATTAGTTCTGAGATTAAGCGACCATCGAAACCAAATCTGTATTGGGCTTCACCGGAAATACTGCGTACAGATGAGAAAAAAACTGCTATCACTGCCCAGACGGATATTTGGGGCCTTGGCGTGATTACTTTCTGCTTGTGAGTAGAAATTTTTTTTTTTTTTTGAAGTAGTGATAAGCGAAAATTTTATCAATTTTTTATGAAAAAGAAAATCGTATTTCGCTCCCTCTTTGTTCGAAGTGAAATGTGAAACTTATAAAATATTAGTGATAAAGCATTTCTCTTAGATTTTCATAAATAGATTAATTTAGATTGAGTGGTTTCCATCCATTTGCTTCTGGCGATGATTCAGATGCTGAAATCAGGGAGAGTACCATTTATCAGAAATGCAATCCAAATTTAATCCAGGTACAAGCAACAGAGGAATCATTAAGATTTGTAACTTGGGCATTGAAGAAGGATCCAATGTAAGTTGCCTTTCTCACTTCAACTGATCGTGAAATTTTGATTCCACTTTCATCCAAGTAGATTCATAATTTGTTTAAAAATTTTAACTTCAATTTCAGAAGACGTATGCGTACAGATGAAGCACTGACACATCGCTGGCTGAGTATGGATGCAGTAATGATCCGTCGACGTGAAACAATTAATTATCCAAGTAGCCGACTTCGGAAAACGGCCATCTTGACGGCTGGTCCCATGAAAGATCTTCTGATTTCGCCTGGCAGTGATATGTTTTGTGACTATGGACACTAATTATCTTGAAAATTTTTATAGGTTAATTATATCAGTAAGCTATTAAAGAAAATGAAATTTCACTTTCAAATTGAAAGTTGTTTAAATTTAACACCAAGTTATACATTTACTGCATTTTGCAATTTGTTACTTATTTTCTATTTTGCCAGTGCTTAGTCCTAGAACATTCTTTCGTTATACAAGATGATTAATTGAGATTTTTTTCTTATTCCAGTTTCTGAGATTTTGTGCTAGATTAAGATCTAAGAAGCGAACTTGCCGTTGGATAAACATATCGCATGATATCATTTGAAAAATTTAACTAAGAGAAAAAGTTTTCAAATAAAAATCCTTGAAGTTCGAAAAATTTGTGTTGATATGTTGAAACTAAGATAAATTTTCTTTACAGTTTACAAATAACCTTTAGGTTCAATAACAGATTAATGAAGTGCTTGATAGTGTGAAATTTTTTCTGATACTTAGAAATAGAGTTAGCTATTATTACAGTTCTGGAGATAATGTTTAAAATGACCTTGATAAGATTGCTGATCGGTTCATCATTCATTCATATATTGCTTAGTATGCTAATTTGATTACAGCTACTTGTTTCATTCTTTATTAATTTCAATTTTATCTCTGCTCGAAAATTGAAGTCTTACTGTCTTGGTCCGTCGAAACGAATGCGCCTTCGTTATTTGTTAATAAAGTCTAGCTATAGTGTAAAAAAACTCTTGCACTTGCAAATCACAAACAGACAACAATTGGCTTAAATAAAATTCTGATTTTCAGAGTCATACTTAGAGACTAATCTGGTAAAGATAACTGAAAATAAATCGGTGATACGATGAGTACTTCAGTAAATGCAACAAGGGCTAAATTCAACGAGTAATAAATTTGCATCAGTTTATGTGATTTTACAAGAACAAGGAATACAAATATACTGCTGGGGAGTGTGAAATTTTAATCTTTTTCAGTAAAATTTAAACGAAATCTTAAAGATTAGTAACAGAATGATGATAATGCAGTATTTCTCAACAGCAAATGATAAATACTCTTGTTGTTCGAGTGTTAAAATCATTCTACCTGTTAAGTTAATGATCATTTACGAACGATCCAGTTGATCGTTTCGCCCCATCTTTATTTATTTTTTTATTTTTTTTTAGTGTTAAAATAGATTAATTCATTTTTACAATAAGCATTAGTGGCTAAAAGAGTGGCAAAGTCACTTACACCTATTGATGAATAGCTCAGTTTGAGAAAGAGCTTATTATTTAATTAAAATTGAGAAAACACTGGAATTTGATACGGATCTACTGCATATAATTAGTAGGAGTTGCCGTTAGGATCTGTTAAGGCCCACGAGGTGAATGAATATTTTTGCGCAATAATCCAGGTGAAACTGCTTCATTAGCACTACCTGTAGGAGTTGATTTGATTTAAATATACCGAACAATGCATTTTAATATTTTTGCGTTCAGAACAACTGGAATTCAATATCTCTCCACAGCTGTCAATGTGTTTAGTTACTTTTCCTAGTAAAATAAAATCTCGAGTTGGCCAGGAACTTGACCATGTTAAGATTCAGTCAAACACCTGAGCTGAAATTATTTAATTTGTACCTATAAGAGACATTAGTTAATGAGCTTGGTAATCTAGAAGAATTTGATAATACTAACAGCTTCTTTCTGATAGCATTACTAGCTCCTGATCGATCGGCACGGTAGCTTTGGTCTAATGCTTATTTCTTAATAATATATTATTAAAAATAAGATTATACTTCATTTCTTCCGAATCTTTTTTAAAATTTTAAATATTCAGATAAAAAAGGAACTAATAATTTGTATTGATAATAATGCAATTTATCACAAAGTTATAATTTATAACTCTTCATCACTATCAACCTTATTATTATGATATCATGATCATTTTAAATAACAATAATGATTACTTTTTTCATGATTATTTTGATACCATTCATGAACAAGCATACCACCTAACTGTGTCACTATTATCGTAAGCAAAGAATTTGATTATTGTATAATAAAATTACATTATCATTATTAACGCTTTTATTATTATCACCACAGTATTATTATCACTACTTATTAGCAAATTAGTTGCAATCAATCAGTTTCTAACACTAACTGTACAGGAAACCTTTTTTATTAACAAAGAAACAAAGGTAAAAAGCATTTAGTATGTTTATTTCTTAACAGTTTGCATCATCGAAGGAGCGGAATGACGACGACTGGGCTGATTTTAAGTTGCATCTCAACACCTATGGATTGGCTGGTTCCCTGTGAAATATAAATTTTTCAATTTCACTTTTTTCTTCATTCATCCTCGTTTCATCATCCTCTATTCATTTCTTCACTCTCTTCCGCTCAACTGATAAAAAGAATACAGCCTCAGAGGATTTTCAAAATAAAAGAAGAAAAAGCAAAGTGATCCTGGGAAGTTTTGTTGCTGTTACAGCTTATTTCAAACTTTCTCAAAGAGAGAGGGAGAGAGAGAGAGAGAGAGAGAGAGGGAAGGAAGAAGAGCACAGGGAGTAAACAATATCGGTTTTGTTTAGCTGAAGCATCCGAGAAACTAACTACCCATCGGTTGGGTTGTTTGAGGGTGAAGACACCTTGTTGTTCTCTTAGCTTAGCTCTTTCACTTCATTTTGCCCTTACCGTTACCCGTTCCCTTACCCTTTCACCCCACTGTTATCCTTTTACCCTTGCTACTTCCTTCATCTTTTGCCCAAACATCCCAATCATTTATTCCATTTAACCGTGATGTGATTTAGCTCCTGTCCTTCGTACTTTCCTCATTCTTCTCTTGAATATTCGAAATTATTTTGCCGAATTGTGCTTACTTTTCAAAGGAGCCTTCCACTCCTGCCCATCATTTATCACTGAAGAAGAACTCGTTGATGAACTTCTTGCCTTCTTCTTCCACTACATCATTGCCTAAACTTCTTGAACAAACCAACTTATCACACTCCTTTGCCAGCTGAGATTCCTCCTATTAGACCATCCAACTTACCCAAAATGCTACCCATCTTTATTCCCATTTCCTTTACTGCTTACCGAACCTTTTCATTCTTTCAGAAGATTTATCAATTTTTGCTAATTCACATTTTCATTTCATTTTTTTTTTTTTTTCATTTCCAAAGATAAAAAAAAGAAAAAAATTATTTAAAAAAAAGGGAAATAAAAATATCCGTAGGATGTACTAATCATAATAACACCAAATAATAAGCNAAAGGAAATAAAAATATCCGTAGGATGTACTAATCATAATAACACCAAATAATAAGCCATTGTTTTTTTTTCCTAGCATTCGAAGAAATGAAGCATCCTAATGAGATTGCTTGTTTGAATTTATTTAATTCCTTGCTTCTTTTCGCCTTAATGCTTTTTTACCTCACCGATTGACGAAAACATTTGATTGATTGATTGATTGCTTGATTGATCGCTTTTTATATTTGTTTCACGAGAGGGAACACATTTTCTAATCCATTTTGATCTTTTAAACAACAGCTGTTATCGATTAATTTAAAAAAAAAAATGATTTTTTTTTTTTTTTGTTTTTTAAAGAAAAAGTGAATTTACAAATATTGCAACTGTTTCTGAAAGTGACAGCTGTTACATTCATGTAAAAGTGATATGATTGGCACTCTTCAAAAATGACAGTGTTTGATGACAAAAATTACTATCCGAATTGGAAGTAGTTTAAAGGCAGAAATATTAATCTAAATACGGTTATTTGCCCCTGAATTCGAATTTCTTTCTTTTTTTCTTTAATTATGAAAATTTACAAGTTGAAATCAAGTTCCTTTTCCTTTTTTTTCTTCCTTCTTTTTCTTAGAACTGGATTTCTAGAAAAAAAAAGTACAACTGATAAAGATGCTAATTTAGAAAATTTTAAATATAAAAATGCAATTTAGAATTTAAATTCTTGCTTGTCGTTCATTAAATTTTTATAGGAAAAATGTTCAAGAATGTAAACCATTTTAGATATTTATGGTTTATGAGCCAACACTTTGTTTTTCATTACATTAACTTACTTTATTAAATTTCAATAGAAATGTTGTCGTGGCTTTTTTCTCGGCAAATTTTTGAAAAAAAATTTTTTTTTTTTTAAATTTTCAAAAAATATTCATAGGAAAGAAGCAACAGTGATTATTTTCATCTACATTAGCTGAATCTAATCAATGGATTGCAAAAATGAAATTAGACGGCACTGCTTAAATCAAACGTTAACACAGTAATATTTTTGCCTTTTTCATAATCTGATAATGTTATCACTGATGAGAACGACTGTTTTATAATTAGATATCGTAAATTATATAGTTGTTGACATCATCATTGCAATAATTATTGCTACTGATATAGTAATTACTGTCATTTAATATTCTAATTTTTTCAGAAAAATTCATACAAAAAATAGATTTTTGTGAAATTCTAATTTTAGCTAATCACTCATTTTATTTAAGCACCATTTCTCTCCTTCCACAACATTTCAGATTTATTTAAGATTAAAAATTTTACACTGTTGTGAATCCTCTGTTTCCATTTTGCTTTTCTTTTTTTTTGAAGAAAATAATGAATTGTGATTCGTAATTAATAGAAAAAACGACCATTTAATTCTCAAAAAAAAAAAAAAAAAAAAAAAAAAAAGAAAAAATATGGCCGTTGAAGAGGCGAAGAAGATTGAGATGAAGGAAATGGCCAAGCGAGATGAGTTGCTAATATTTGGCCATTTAAAAGATGATGAAAAGGTGAACAAAACGATGAGATGAGAAAAGAAAAGAATACAAACTTCTCATTTCAGTTTTTTTTTTTTTTTTTGAATGAAATATTTATTGAAATAGGAATTGAAATTAATATCGTGGAGAATCTCCTCCGCATATTAATTTCAGTTTGTGCAAAAGTAAAAATCTCAAATATCAAACAGAATTCTCACTTGAAAGGTACTGTAAAAGTGGAAGAAAACAAAGAAAAAAAAAACAAAATTCTGCTTATTTCATATAGGTATTACGGTATTTTAGCTTTGCGAATTTAAATATAACTGAAATAATTTCAAACCTAAATTTGAGTATTTGAATTAATTATCCTTAATTTTATGATGCTTATAATTTCGTGATTATTTGCTTTAGCATTTCGAAATATACTTTTTAGTACTGATAAGTCGTTTACAATAAATGCTTTTTACAAGATCTTCCTAACTTTCCAAACACACAGAATAAACTAATAAATACATTAGTATAAAATGAATGTATTTCGTGAAGACTAGACGTCCAATCTTAATAGAATACAAATGAAATAATTTTAGAATTTTTACAAACTTTTTATTTTCATTATACACACTTTATTTACAATATTTCAAAGTTTTCTTTACTTTTCCTATAGCTTTTGTCATTTAATCGTCCTAATTGAAGTTTGATACCATCAGAATTCACTTGTCGTGAAATTTTCCTCACAGAATCTCATTGTACTTCTCATATTCGTTATGTATTCCTTGAAGCAATCAGTTGATATAAGATTAGTAGTAGTTTATTTCCTGCACAGTATATATAATCCAACTTTGATAAGAAGGTACGTGGAGAGGAAGTGAGTAAGTTTGTCCTTCTTGAAAATTTCTTTCCTCTAATTCCAACTTTGTTCAGTGCTTCTGTCTTACATAAACATCATTTTGTCTTGTCCACGTGTTCGTGTTGAACATTGACATCCTTTACTCACGTTTTCACGTTTAACGCTAAATCATTTATTGGAGAAGAAACACTGTTATATCAGTATGCGTTACATTTCATTTCAAAATATTTTTGAAATGAAATGAAGTCATTCCGAAAATGCAATTAGAACAAGAACTACTCTGTGTGATATTTCTAACACTGTATATTAAATAGTTCTTCATCGTGATAATTAAAGAATAATTAACTAAAGGAAACTTCTAGAAAGAAAGAAGTAGTAAATAATCCACTATGACGTTTATTTTAATTTAGCTTGCGAAAAAAAAAAAAAACCTCAGAAATTGCTCTTTTATAATTGGTGATTCAAATAAAAACTGTCCTTTACATTATCTAAATTTAGGTTAAGAAACTGCCGAAAGTGACCAGACTTCTGTTCCATTCTCAGGCCACAATATTTATTCATTCTGGTCTACTGCATCTAGGCTTCAAATAATTGCTTAATATGCTCAAGCTTAATTACATTACACGATGAAGCGCTTCTGGAAATGGGTTGTGGATCATAAAATAAATACTCTCCGAAAATGGCAGTCCGTTGTGCTGTATTTCGATCGTGAACAACAGCAGCAGAAAGGAAGTCATCTGAAGGCTATCGGTGGTAGCGATGACGAGTTACAGAAGCGTAATTCGAAGATTCTTCGAGATGAGGAGGAGGAGGAGGAGGACTACAGAACGAATGTTTCTTTACACGATACTACAGATGCCATTGAGCCTGTAGATTTTGAAGAGTTTTTCGAGCAATCCACGGATGCGATCGAATCGGCTCTGGTAAGTTTTTGCTAAAATTCAAATTTAAAAAGGGAAAAATTCCTACTGAAAGTAAAACTTCGTGTTTTATTTAAGTTTTTTACTTTAATATTTTGATGATCTATTTGTTTTCTTATATTACTGAAAAAAAACTTTTTCTTTTTTAAATATGACAAAGTTTAAAATTTAAAAGGAGGAAGCAACTTTAGTTCAGAAAAAAAAAATTTCTTTTTATTAGAAATTATAATTGCAATGATCAAATTGAACACTATATTGTTCGATAATTGATAAATAAATGTTGCAAATTTTTTAAGCCTTAATCATTAGTCATAACTTATTTATCTTCATGCTAAATAACTCATAGTTTCCATCATAATCGATATTATAATTTCTATTACTTGAGTCTAGTGATTTAAGACTAGATTATTTCACTTGAAATTTTATAACTTAAAGAATCATTCAGCTCCTTTTGCTATTTCTCTGATGAAATTTACTATGAATATTTTATAACTCAGAACTAATTTCGATAAATCACAAATCTAGCAATCAGTAAAGAGGCCTTTTCATTCATTCCAGTAGCCATAGCTGGATAAATTATTAGTATTATCAGTCTCTATTCAGTTCTAAATTGCTGTTACTGAAGGACTGAATGATGCAATGGTTTTTCTCAGGAATATCAGATCAAAAGTTTGTTGCATTTGTCATCCAGAAATTTTGTAATTCTTCGTATACACTATGGATTTTGGAAATAGCTTTCTTAAAAGTATATTTGATGATAAGCTGTACAATTTTATAGGAATGATAATTAGTTCAAAAGTGACACTGATAACTGAATGAAATTTCAGAATTGCTATGCGAATTTTCCCTGAGTAGTGCCTATCTTTCAGTGACTTGAACGACAAATGCCATAAGTTTAGTGCATGTATTCAATGAAAGCGATCAGATTTGAAGTAGAAAAGATATTTTCAGAATTAGATTTCTTAGCTTTCAGATGGTTATTATCAGAAAGTAAGCTTAAATTCCTCACTTAATATAGCTAATTATGCAGTTCACACGTTGAAATAGCCTTCAGCTGTTCAGCTCCTTATCATTCGCTCAAGTGCAGTTGCAGTTATATGATTTTGATGTAGAAGAAAAAAATAGAAATTAGGTTAATTCCTTCTTCCTCCCATCTATATCATTATGTAGCCGAACATATAGCACTATTGACTCGTATTAGTTAGAATCAGTCTTTCACATGCTTCAAAACTAAACTCCTAGTATTAACATTATAATATTTACGATATCATACTTTGTCGTATCATTGATAAGGTTAGCAAGAATCAGTAGATCTGAAATTTCAATTTCAGAAGATTAATAATACAAGATGAAGGTTCACTTTAGATGCAATTTACACTTGCTAATTATTTTCTCTTTGATTTGTTTACCAGTCTCATTAAATCTCTTCTGCCAATACGAAATTATTAATTTTATGGTAGTCTGCTGATCAGTCGATTAATCATTTTTATCCATTGATCATTAATCATTTTGATGGGTAGATAAACAAACACAAAGTGCGCCTTATTACCTAAGCATCTATAGTGCAAATTTCCTTCAAATTGAATAATACAAAAGCAATGAATACCAGATAGGCTAATTAAGACATGTTAATTACTTGTCTCGATTATTGCTAAAATAACCTTCACATATTTTAAAACAGGTGACATCGACGCAAAACCTGCAGTTCCCAATTGCACAACAACAAAGTTCATAACAAAGTTTCAGCTGCCCACCTGTCTAGCCCATTATGTGGCACATGATAAAGTTCGAACATTTAGACTTTTCAATGTGATGATGGTGATAATAATGATAATCAAAAAGTGCCGGCTACACACCTTGTGAAGCTTGCAAATGTGTATTAGCAGTGGTTGTGCCTCGTGCTGGGATCGAACCAGCGGCCTTCTGTTTACGAGACAGACGCTCTGCCACTGAGCTAACGAGGCTCCGCGTGTAACACACACATGCTTGTAATTAAACCTGAGATATCGTTGCAAATGTTTAGACTCGATACATTTTAGTTTCATCCAAGACATCTGGTAGCTTCAGCAAGGACATCTGGCACATCCCATTCTCACTCAAACACCTCGAACATCTCAGTCACATTGGAGATAATTTTATACACTGCAGTTATTCTTCCTTCGAGCAAGAGGTGTTGTCGTGCAAGCTGACAGTGAAGTGCCGGAAACTTAGCCAACTGCAAGTATTTGCATGAATTGCTGGGGTCAGATTTAACAGGCTTAGATGCTTGCAGGAAAAGAAACACGGAGCCAAGTCAACACCAACTCAGAAGTTGTCTGTAGCCACGGAATTCTCATCGAGTGCCAGGTGGATTGCATTTCTTGGCTGTAACTATTTTATGTTATTTGAAATGGAGTTCTTTCATTATTATGACGCACTAATTTTGAAGGTTTATTCAGTTGCAGTCTCGACAGCCAGTCGGGATCTTCTCGTCGGGGTCATCAATCAAACAAGCATATAGTGATTCGGATTGCCAGTGCTGATAACGATTCCACGTCAGTATCACTTTATCATGAAGTTAATTTTATTTGCCGTGAAAGTGGTGATAATATAAATAAGTGATAATATCAAAGTGGACAATAAATGCAATGTGGCTTTATAATTATCACTCTAGTATGAACAGTTATATATTAATTAGTTATCTCATTACATTGTAGGGAAATCGAAGATGATTTAAACGGTGAATTTGATGAACTCCTGTCCTATTCTCCTCCACATCATAAACATTCAGTAGCTGTTCCTCAGGTTTGTTCATTTGGCTTATTTCACACTTCTTTTTGAAGATTTTCCCGGATCAGTCATTATATTTTGCCAATATCTTGCCATTCGTTGTGTAAATAAATACCCATCTAGATAATTAATTTTTGTTTCCGTTTTCTAATAATTTTACTTGTCTTGCCCCCCCCTCGCCGAAGAATTCCAGATATCAATATCATATCCGGATGAGCCATGTGCTAGTTTGGCAGTTATGACTGATGAAAGTGATAATGCACCCTCTTCTTCCTCGTCTCCTCTTAATCGACCAAGTTCGACGAATGATAATGCTCAAGAAGTAAGAGAGGAAGAAGTACCTAAGTGTGTAAAACTATCATCGAGAAGTTTTCATGGAAATGAAAAAGTGAAATCGGATAAACGAAAGAAATATTCATCATTACAGTTCAGACAACCTAGCATTGCGCAGGTAATTGAACTTGAATTTGTCATACTAATTTGGTTGAGATTATCAATTTTTTGCTCATTATTTATTTTGAGGATTTTTTTCTTTTCAAATAAAAGGGAAAGAAAAATAAAGGAGAAATCATTTTAAGATGATTTGCTTTTTAGTACTTAATTAGACAAAGTTGATAGGTGTGGGAAGTTCAACAATAATTTCAATAAATTATAATTGCAGGTAGGGCTACCGTTAACTAAACGTTCCATAACAAGTTTGCCTCCTCTCACGTCGGCACAAATTCACTTAATACGAAATATTTGGCGTCAAGTTTACATCACAACAGGGCCGACAGTTATTGGCTCAACCTTATTGTATGGGATATTTTTTAAGTCAAGGAAAACAAGAGAGCAATTCTCTAGATGTCCTTTTCCGCATCAATTTCCTAATCGTGATAGTTTCAATAAGGCTCATGCTAAAGCTGTTGGTGAAATGATAGATAAGGTATAGCTTATAATTTTATTAGCACTAGACTAATCTACCACACTCAATCTAATCATTTTGTTTCATCGTTGTTTTCATGCGCTGCCCTGTTATTCGATTAATTATTGCTAATTACGAATGATGAGTTGAACTATTGGATCTTTGAAGCTAGCAGTGAATTTAATTGAAGAACTCTATAGCTGAACTGTTTTCCCTTGGCTGACATGCAGTATCGGGCACTTTTTTCCTCAATATTCCTTTTATAGATTATTTCATGTCGTTTGTAAATTTTACTTTTTTTTTTTTAAAAATTACTTACAGGTTGTTGAAAATTTAGAAAGTTTAGAATCAATATCTGGATATCTACTTGCTATTGGTGCTCTGCATGCAAATGTTAGTTAAACTTTGTTCAAATTAACAAATTTATACTTTATAATTTCCGTTATGTAAATACGAATATAAGTGATTAACTGTAGGTAAAAATTGAAAACTTAATTGCAAATAAAAACTTGAGCCTTTGTTTTCAAATTACTTTATTTGCTGAACAAATATGGAAATATTCACTCTTGGAATGTTTTAATGATTAATGCCCTACAAACATTTCAAATTTCATTTGTTATTCACAACTAATGACAGTTTGTAGTTGGCTGGACAGGAAATGTCTAGAGAGATCTGGAACTTAATGGCGGAAACATTTATTGACTGCACATTAGAATGGGGTGACAAGAAAGGTCGAACGGAAGCTTCAAGAAAAGCCTGGGCCTTAATAATCTCATTTGTTATAGAGAAGATTAAAGAAGGACATTTGCACGAGGTAGGCTCACTCGAAACAACTTACTCTTTCAAATTTTATTAAAATTTATAGAACAAATTTAATTCAACTCGTTGGATTGTCCTTGCAGTGTTGCAAACCGTTTTGCTGTTTTTTGAAAGTTCGAAAATTGTTAATAGGCCTATTGGAATCTGTTGAGCAGTTTCAGTGATAATTAAAAGATCAGTTTCCAGAGGCGACAATTAGCCCAACTTAGACGATCATCAGTGTTTGGCTCATCTCAGCCGTCAACAACAG
The DNA here is from genome assembly GCA_003640385.1 of Setaria digitata. Classification (NCBI taxonomy): domain Eukaryota; kingdom Metazoa; phylum Nematoda; class Chromadorea; order Rhabditida; family Setariidae; genus Setaria; species Setaria digitata. The sequence goes on from RCAB01000029.1 coordinate 191,032, forward strand.
CCAGCTCATTGCCATCCTCTGCTCCAGCAGTTCAGTTTTGGAAATCCGTTGACGAAGGCTAACCCATCAGCTGTTTTAAAATTATAATTGTATAATTTGAAGAAAGAAAAAAGTAATAAGCTCATGTTAATGCACACTAAACAGCCAAGTGCACTAGTCTTGGTGGTTTATGAATGCATGAATTTAGCCAAGAAAAAAGCGATTTTTAATTACTTATTTTTTTCTCATATATTAATCTTAATTTGGGATTTAATTTCATATTTTTTCAATTTTAATGAATGATCGACTTTTTTTTCTTTTCATTTTTTTTTTTTTTTTTTTTAAGGAAAAATCGAAATGAGGTCTATAAAATCAAAGTTTTCTGAAAACTCTGTTGCTCAATTTGTTAATTTTTGTTTTGCGTAAATGTTTACTGTATTTGTTTGAAATAGAATACACTGACAATAATACAAAAGAAATTCATTTTGTACAAGAAATCTTCATTTTCACAGCATTTTATGGATTTTGGAAACTTTAAGTGGAAACAGTTGGATAAATAACTACTCAAGAAAGAAATAATTGAACAACAAAAAAAAAAAAAAAAAAGGGATTGAAATAATTAGACAATATGGAATATTGTTTGAGATTGGACAGGTAACTCTATGCGGTGACTCTAATTAGTAACTGCTTCAGTGTATAAATTCAGTACAACTTGTGCATAATCAATCAGCTGATTATCAATCATAAAAACTCTTTCTAAAATACAGAAAAAAAAAAAGGATGAAATTACCTGGATTAGTATCAAATTACATTAAAGAAGCATGATCATTTCAAATTTTACATTATTTACTTGACAAAAGGTATACTTGGAGAAGTGAAACATGTCAATTATTTTAATTCAAAGGAATTATGATTAAATTTTGCATTATGACTTTGAGCATATCTTTCCAAACAACCATTTCTTTAATTGGGATATTTCTTTTATTGATTTGATTGTACTTCTTTTTTTTTTTTTTGTTGATCTGTACAATAAATTCTTGCATAATTTATCCGTTTATTATCTGATTCAAGAAAACACGATTTTATGTGATTTCTCACAGATTTCGTATTATTATTGAGAGGAATTTTAGTTAGTTCAACTAAAATGACTCATTCCATTGTATCCAATATGATCATGGAAAAAGAAAGCATTTAATTACTTTAATTCATTTTATGAGAATTCCATTCGGTTATTTTATATACCGAAAAAAAAGAAAAGACGAAATGAAATGGAACAGAAAAAAAAAAAAAAAGAATTAAATATTGCAAAGAAATTAATGCTACTGTGTTTGGAATCGAAAATGACATTTATTTGTTAATAATATTAAAATTTTCTCATTCAAGAAGTATTATTTTTTTTCAGTATTCATTATCATTCCAATTTTTTCTTCTTTCTTTTTTTGCATTTGCATTTCGTTCAGAAATGAATTTCATTAACATGCTCGATAACATTCCAATTCGAAATGTTACACTAAACAACCACTATCGTTACAAAAATTCGCACAGTACTTAAAAAGTGTGCATTTCCGGAGTCATAATTAAATTAATCACCACGATCACATCACAATTACTCAACAATGTAGTAATAATTAATTGAGCAAATATCATTTATTATATATACTCCTAAATTATTTCTACTTACCTTTAATGTTTATTCCTGTCAGAGAAAAAAAAAACAAAAAAAAAAAACGAAAGCTTAATTTCAGTTTTATTAAGTCACAAAGTCATATTTTAGAAACTTTTAAATTCATTACCAATGGCAAATAGTACATCTCGACATTCTGCCGGACAATATCTCCATAAAAAAAAAAAAAAAAAAAGAAAAAATGGCCAATTTAAATTGAGCAAATGATTGAAACTACAGCGACACATAATGATTTGTAATAGGTGTGAAAACAAGGATTATTCCAGGTGTACATATGTATCATTCTTTCTTTTCTTTCCTCTCATCTGATCACCTGTATGTGTGTATGTATGTGATCTGAGCATTTGATATTTGACAACATCAGTGATATCCTGTTAACCTAATTAAGCCTTTTTTTTTTCGTCACCTCAGCTACTGAAATTTCTTCCATTTTCCTCCGCCTTTTCCGTGTTGACCCCGAAAGTATCACAATATTCAGTCCAATAATAAGATCCTCCTGTAATACAGCCACAAAATAATTATCTTCAATCAGTTTATTCAAAATTTTCAGCGTATTTTGTGACAACTGTTTTTTTTTTCCTGCTTCTTTTAATTTTCTCCACTTGCTGCCAAAAAGAAGAAAGAAAGAATTTGAATAATAACGGTGATGAATAGAATTGTTCAATTTTTACTACTGGCTAATACTGTTAGTTTTTTTAATTAGTAATTAAAATGATAAGTTGAATTAAACCCCTCGATGAGGGGTCGTATAATAAGTCCGTTGTGGTCTAGTGGTTAGGATTTGCGGCTCTCACCCGCAAGGCCCGGGTTCGATTCCCGGCAACGGAAGTCCGGCTTTTTTCCTTCCTCTTACTGCACCTTTTCGAGTACATTGCATTTTGAAATGTCAGTAAAATAAATGACAAAACTAGATGCTCAATAAGTTTTCAATTTATAGTTTCATCCAAAAATTATTTCGACATAGATGAATGTTATCATTTCTTTAAGTGAAGGCAATTTTATTCTTTTTCTGCTAAAAATTTTTGAATTTTTAATTTTCGAGCAGTTGAAAATTTTTTCAAGAAATCGTTGAAAATTGATTAATCAATTTAAGAATAGATTACATTTTTAGACAAACAAAATAGGATTAAAGGATTATAATTTTGCACTGACTGAAAATGATAATACGCATAATTTAATGATCAATCGATCCATAATGACATATCTGATCCAAAATATCAGCATAAATTTATAGCTATTTGCATGAACTCTTCAATAGTCAGAAAACAAATCACAGCTTCTAATATCAGATGGACTTTCATTTCAGATCAATTTTGATTGCAGATTTCTCGAGATTCGATAGCAAAGAGTGCGATAATCGAGAACAGCGTTGTTGGAGAGCCAGTAGTTGAATGTGGTATGGATGGTATTGGAGTTGATGTGATCACCGTACATTCATTCTTGGGTCGATTGTATGTTCAGGTAAAATCACTTTTGCTTGAAATTTAACAAATGTTTCAGGCTAACTTCAAGCTCAAGCTAGCTTATTGATCACTTATTACTTCAAGATATTATCATTGTTTGATCTTTATTTTTAGAGCATTATCATTGTTACTTCAGGTGTTGTAATTCGAGAGTTGTACACTGGAAGCTTATTTTAGCTCGAAGATTTTCAATTTTTAAGGGTGAAAGTGATGATCCAAATTGTGTGGTATCATATCATGGAGGTGATCAGCAATCATATGCTCTCGAAGGAACTGATGATAATCAACAGTTGAGATTTTCATTGAAATTTGGTGAATGTAATATGCTACGACAACGCACGGTAGCTTGTTAATAATTAGCATTTCATTCTTTCAGTTCTTCAGCTAATTAATTTGCAATTTTATTCGAATAATTTTAGATTGAAGAAAGAAATGAAGAAGAAGGTGATCATTGATGTAATGAGAATTATCGTTTGTAGGATTATAGCACAACCTCAATTTTCAGTTCATGTTTCTAGAAGAGATTATTATTTACTTTTTCTTTTTTTTTTTTTATTTTTGTGAATCTTTCAGTTTGATCGAAAATATTTTGTTATAATATTAAATAAAAAGAAAAAAAAATTTCCACCAATAATTTGTTCAATAAATAATTTTCTTTTTTTTTTTTTGTTGGAGAAATTCAATTATTGCAATTGACTTAATGACAATCTAATGCATTTTTTAGGCATTTCAAAGTTAATTTCAAATTAAATATAATGAAAAAGGAAAAATGTTTTTTGGAAGATGATTTTTACCAACAAACTTCTTTAATGAATTTTTAAGCATCAAATGAACTGTAACTTATAACCACTTTTTTCTTTTCAAGATTTCTGAATATCCTCTAAATTTTCTTAAATATTTTATTAAGAAAAAAAAATTAAAAAATTTCCAGAAAAAAAAAACAATATTTTCTCTTTTTGAATTATTTTTCTAAATTTCAGTTGAATCCTCGTGGTGTTGCATACACATTCACACTTATTGTATCATTTCATCCGGTATACTAACAATTCATTCTTCTTTTAAAACATTGCTTGAAATTGTTTTCTTTTCAAGGCGTAAGCTGAAATTAAGGATATAAAAAAAAATTTAAAGATTTAAAAACTGTAACTTCCCTTCATAAATTGTTTTACCGTTATAAATGAGAAGGCGATGTTTAAGATCTTCGAGACAGAAGTTGATCGAGCTTATCGAGTTCGATGCTTTTTCACTGAATCTGTTAAAGCATTGGAAGCAACATTAGGGGTCAGGTAAGCCATTTAATGGAACTAAAGAAATTCTTCTCTCTAATCCGAAGTTTTAAAAAACGAAACATGTCTGTCAATAATACATTTAGTAATTTGAAATTTGATTTGTGAAATCTTTGCAGGGCTAAAGAAGTGCTTGATTCTCTCTTGAAAAATGAAATGAAATTACTCATTTCACATTGTGATAACTATCATCACTGACTTCTCGTAATTTCGTAAATACTTCCATCCCTTGAGCAAAAATTTTAACCACAAAGTGTTGATTAATTAGCAACAATCATTTTTTAATATTTGAACTTGCCTAATTACTTGTGAACTATAAAACACCTAGATAGTTTAGAATGAATTGAATGGGGTAAAGATGTCTGTCTAGTTGGCTGACAGTCTGTCCACCACTTTAGAAGAACATATTATGGCAAGAATTGGAACTTGAATAATAATATTATGATAATATTCAGTCAGCTGACAACGCATATTATCGAACAAGAATTTATCCTACCGACGTGTATGTATGAGATACGTGAAAGCCGTGACGGACCTTTCGTCAAATTTGCACATATTGGTGAACATATATGGCATGTATGGCACTGTGATTTAGGTTTTTTTTTTTGTGCTATTAAATCATTAAATATTGTGTAAACATTATTTGAAAATTTAAAATCATTAATTGGTTCATTATAATAGCAATGAGAAAAATTTAAAAAAAAAAAAAAGAATTATTATTCAATGAAATTAGCAAAATCAGTTAATTTCAGTAAAATTATTCAAGATTATTTTTGGAGGAGCTTTTTTTTAGAAAAAAAAAGATTCTTATATTTGTTTATTTATTTTTTGAAATGATATGATTTCAGTAGCTGGAATGGTGTACGGTATGCTAATTCATTCATGTCATGTTGATGATGGTCAAGGCAAACAAGTCCCAGTGGTTGATAATAAAGGGTCTTTTTCAAATTCCTTTTTTTTTTTTAAAATTATTTGTTTCTAATTTTTCGCTTTTAATTCTTATTTTTGCATTTTTTGGGCATTGTTAGACTCTTCATTTTGGTAAATTTTATAGTTAAAAACCAAATTTTGAAAACATAAAAGTTTAATTGTCACAACAAACTAGATTGAATTGATTTTTGAGATGGTTAATTTTAAATTAGCTAAAATTAATTCAGATGCGTTTTGGACCCTTTGCTGTTATCAAATATTGAATACGATGATCAAGCTATAACAGCTTATGCTGAAACACATGTTTTCAAGTATTCCGATAAAATTCAATTATATTTCACCTGTACAGTACAATTATGTGTCAAGAATGATGGTGGCTGCATTGATGTGACAGTAAGTGATATGATATAAACATCATTGATTTATGATAATGAAGCAGGAAATCAATATTCATTATTCCATCACATATGTCAGTTCTTCAGAAGAAATTTGAGCAATTTCAAAATAGCGCTTTCAAATAGATTTAAATGCAAGTGAAATTTTTACAGTGCTTTTAGAGAACGATTATCTTCTGTGGTAACTTAAGCATCTTTTTTATCAGTCAAATCTATCGAAGCTGCGATGTAATTTCCACTCTTTGTCTTTTAAGCCACCAGTATGTGAAGATACCGAATATTTGCCACAATCACTAATCGAATATTCGCAATCAAATCCTGATCAACATGATGATCCTTCACATTTTCGTCAGCAGTATGGTAAATTTACTAACTAATTGTGCAGAATTTAAAAATTTGAAATATTGAAATTAATATTAATTATTGCCACTTACTTGTTATTGTGACTGTAATTAAGAGGATATGAATGATTAATACTAGTAATAATTATAATTGAAGAATAGTGAGGGAAGATGGAAAGTAGAAGGATGAAAAGCGAAGTTTTTAGATTTGATAATGAGTGCTTATTTAATATATCTAACAGTTGCAATGCACAAATTAAGTGAATATTCCAGACTAAATAAGTAAATTAAATAGATTAAGTTGAATATAGTAAATACGTAATCATTATCATTTACAATGATGAGGATCATCGATATCGCAACCATCGTGATAAATTTTCCTGTTTCTGTGATAGAATATTCATTCTCTAGAGTCTGAAAAAGAATTCTTTGGACCAATTGATGCTGCCCGAAAGGAAGTTGACAAAAATTTGCCTTCAACTTCATCTCCTCCACTAACAGAATCTAGGTAAGTATTAAGGAAGTGTTTGAAACTGACTTACACCTTTATGGATGGATAATGTGGTATCTATCACGTGAAGCTAAATTTTTTTCCTGCAGCGTCTTGCAAAATTTCACTATTTAAGTTATAATAGCAATTTAGACATCTGAAAACCACCGTGATGCCACCACGTAAATTACGTGCTCGGAGAGGAATTAATGCTGACAATAATTTGAAGCAATCGCAAAAGATCCCTTTAGAAGTGGAAGAAATTGCTGAAACAGATCTCACAGCACACGTTGTTGTTTTTCCAATGATTGGAGATCAGTCTTCAGAAACATCTTCAACTAACAATAAAGGTAAATTAAAGGTGTCAGACCAAGTTTGAACCGTATTTTTCTCATCTGAACAGATGTGGAAAAGTCAGAAGCACTTCGTCTTGTTCACAAAAAATACAGAGAATGTGACAGATGAAAAGAGAAAGGAATTCTTTGTTATTAGGAAAATTAGGTACTTCTTGCTTCCAACGTATCGTTGAGAAGATTCATCGAGAGTCAAAACTGGGCAAATTTATTCTGCTACTTTGCCTAATTTTTATTAATTTAGCAGTAAAGGTGGAATCTCGATCTCGAGTTAAGTCAGTTTGTATCTCATCAATGGACATGCTTCTATTTCTCGGTATCATAACAGTCCTCTTTGCTACGTCATTTTTCATCATGATGTTGTTCGTCAGGTATAAGCAATTAACCGTTATGTTAGTTATGGATGATGGAACACTGAAGGAAAAGACTGTTCAGTGTCCTTGATGGATGGAATAAACGGTAGCAGTAGAGTAATTTTTATTTCAAAAGCTAGACTGAAATGTTTAAGGTTTAAAAATTTGAAGAATTCATAATCATGGTTGATTTTTTTCGTCATTTGAATGTGAATCCATCATGATTCGAAATGATGTCCAAAAACCAAATTCCATCACCGATCTTGTTTCCCTCTGTAGTGAGAAGAACAAAGAATCTGAGATTTCTCGTTTATGCTTTACTGATCTTTTTTTCTTGTTGTAATTTGAATTTTATTTTTAATATATGTAAAAGAAATACAAAAAATAAAAAGATATTAAAGAAAAAGCGATGATAAAATGAGGAAAAAAACGCTGGAAAAAGACCTTTAGTAAAACAGATAATATAAATATTTTAAAAATAACGGAATTTTAAATTGACAAGAACAAAGCGAAATAAACGACTAGAAAAAAAAGCGAAACTTTCAGAGGTAATTGCTAACTAAAACTGGATCAAATGAATATGTGACATTTGAATGTGATACAATAATTGATTTGGCAGTTCTGAATTAATTTCAAGTAGTATAATCTTTTAAATTGAAAAATTGAAAGATAAACAAATCAAAAGAATATAAATACACTTACCATCTTCAAATGGTTCATTTCTTCACTTCTTCTAATAATTAGAGGCTATAATCTTGATAAAAAATTACGAAAAAAAAAATATTAAGATTAAAATGAAGAATGTATTCGTTGGATAATCAATCTCATGAAATAAATCACTTCTTCCTACCCAAATTTGCGGCCAGTGATCCAAGTGCAGCACCAATTTGTGCACCTCTATATTGAGCATGCCTGATAACGATAATAATACTGATAATGATAATAACAACGATTACAAATGTTTCAAAATGAATAATACAATTTTACTGACTCACTTTGAAAAAAAAAAAGCGAAATGTTTGCTGGATTGATTGAAATCTATGAATTATTCCGTCTACATTCTGATCAACATCCGGTTTCTGATAAAAATATAATCTGTTATCAGTAACAATGAAAATTCTTACATGTTGCGTGCATCATATACATGATGAACGTAGAGTGGATGATGTGGTACCATTCCGTAGCCACCGTAATGATGGTACCAAATAGGATGATGAAGAGCGTAACCGTAACCATAATTGAATCCGGGATGCCACCATCCCTGTACTCCTTCAGTAGCTAGCAATAATGGCATGCATAAAATAATCACAGGAAATTTCATAATTGGAATTTGTAAATGAATCGTTGAAATGACCTGTAAAGCAGTCAACTAGATCACCACTAATGGATTAAATGAAAAAAAAAAAAAAGTGTAAATATCTAAAATTATTAGAAAAATTCGAAATATTAACTTGAAAAACTGGGAAAAAAAAAGCAACAATTAAGTGTCAGGCAATTTAAAGGATTCATTATAATCAAATTGGCTGAAATTTTATCTCCAAGATATTGTGATAAGAAAAAAAAAAAAAAAAAAGGCGCAATCTATAAATATAATTAATTAAACTTATGGATGAATAAGGAAGTATTTCTTCCTATTTAATATATCTTTTGCAGAAACGAAACGGTCACTGGAATTTATCAAATTTTTTTTTTGGCACGAATTCATCAACCGCAGAGTCATTTTCAGTTGCTTTAAAAAGCCAATCTTATTGTGTATTCCATTTCTCATCTTCGTAAACTAGTTCCCCATTACTGCTCCTAATGTGTAGTTAATTCAAAATTTGAAAACTATGTCAATTAGAGCAAAGGTTAAACAGAAAAAACTTATGTCGTCACATTGTTTACCGGACTTGCTTTCCTTAATTAACCTCATTCCATCGTTAAAAACAAATTAAGACAGGGAAATTTTATTTTTTTTTTTTTTTTTTAATTTTTTTTCACCCAAAAAATAATGAAGCAAAATGACTCACCACCACTTCAGATTTCTCGTTCACAATTGCAGTAGCAAAAACAAACTCCTAATTGTCAACATATTTTCTTCTTGGTGTACATCAACATATCGAGCTACTAATTACCATTTTAAGATTTATTCTAAATTGCATCGAAAAAGACCTGTCGCTTGCATTCGTAATTTATTTGTTTTCGGAGGATCGCTTTAAATATTATTCCATTTGCAAAAAATATTGTAAGAATCGTAAATGATCCAAAATGTATTTATTATTCGACCGATTTTTCATCGTACCAATGTGTCGCTTAATTCTCATCTGACATTTGAATTTGCATTTCAGTTTTTAAAAAAAAGACAACAAGTGCCATAACTTTATTATAATTTAAGCAAACATTGAAATAAAAAAGGAAAAAATCAAACAAGTATATCGCGATGAGAAAATGGGAAATGTAACAAAAAACAAGCATAGAGGTTAGAAAAAAAAATAATGATAATAATTACAGATAAAATTCACATAAAATTACCGATCCAAATGATGTATAATGGAAAGAACTTACTCTCGAAAATCTAGTAAACAAATAATACTAAAACTTGAACATCAAAACATGGAAACAGATGCTAACAATAGCTTTCACCTAATTCAAGTCCAATTTTTAATAAGAAAGCTGGCCATAATTTGGCAGCTCTATAAAATATATTTCATGCAATAATTTTGTATATATATAAGAAATTATTATCACGTGAAACCGGGAAGATCGAAATAACATGAGAGATAGAGAAAATTAACAAATCAATCAATCTGATCATACGCTGACGACCAGTATTGCGTTGCTTTGTAAAATATTTTGGTTTACAAAATTATTTTAAGAAAATTACTGGAATGAATTGAAAATTCAAATATCCAAAGTGTGGGATAATTTATCTTTTAACTGTTGGAGAATTTTTATGCAACTGTGAGCAACATTTACCCAAAGAAAAAGTGAATCAATATATAATTTCAAATTAATTATTTCTTAAACTTCACACAAACAATGCAGCATATCATTTTGAAAAAAATTTCGAGATTTGTATTTTTCTAGGTGAATCCCGAAATTTACACTCACAGACGATCACAATTATTTAAAAAGAAAAAAAAAAAACAAAATGTTTTATAATCACAGCACCAAAAATTGGAAAAGAAATTTGTTTGGCAGAAAAACGTTTAAAACAGAGGAGCAAAAGAAATAGAATTTAAAGAATAAAAAAAAGATATTAAGTGTATTTGAAAGAAATATTGAAAAAATTAATACGAAAAACACAAAAATGAGACATCAAAAAAAAAAAAAAAGTTGAGAGGAGGAAAAAAATTTTATGCAAATGGAAAGCGAAAACTGAAACGGAGGCATATTAATCAACACCGAAAGCACACAGAAAGAAAAATATGAGCCAAAACTAAAAAAATGTGAATTCATACAATTAGTAAAATCTTTAGAAATGACTAATTTTGATCGAAACAAAATGATCTGTTACAACCGATGAAGTGTCTTTATCCAATGCCACTTGATCCCACTGTTGTCCAGTACCAGACTTTAAAGCTAATGACCAATTCTCACTACTGTTTGATACAGAATGAGGTAGTCTGAAAATTAGTTACTAATTCAGAACAAGTACAAACTTCATGTGAAGCAATCAAAATGGTTGCGAATAAGATCAGTTTGTCGATATTTCAGTTCAGTTAAAGAGCGTATGAAATCGGAAATTCTTTGCTCAATTATGGTATTTAAATAACATACGTAACGAGCACTTGAAAACTTGAAATTTTGCTTAATCAAAGACTTTAAACAGAACATCGTAATAATTGAAGTGAGAAAGATTTTTGGCAAGGAAATAAGAGCTAGTTTAAGAATAAGTCCCCTTTTTCATTGAATACAATACAAACATATATTTGAAAAACTACCGTAATTCAACTGGAACATTGAATTGCAAATCTTGCGGACCACACATCACTAATGGACTCATCAAACTTTCACCCCGGCTTTCATCAAGTGGTGGTCGATTTCCAACATCATTTGCTCGACAAACTTTCACATATATTTCTTGTTGAACCTGAAATAAAATAACTTTTCCCTTAGTTACAAAAAAAAAAAACTCTAATCGACAATTTCTTAAAAGAGCAGCAAACATTAAATGAGTAGAAGTAAAACAAATTCGAAATTAGACAAACTCACTCCCTCACTAATTGCTCCTTCAGGAATAATTAATGAAACGCCAGTTTTTGGACAGCTCAGTCTACCACCTCGAACATCGATTAATCCTGTTGCGTGCTCAATAACCGTAGCATTGGAATCTGGACTTGTTACAGTTCCCTCAGTAATACCGCTACCTCCACTAATGATGCGGTCCGCAGGAGCATTCAAATCACTCGTTCCGGATGTGTGTGATAATCGCACCGCGGAACTATCAGCATCGATACTACACACTGTCTCGTTATTTTCGCTAAATGCGATATGATTATGATTTCGAGACATTTCAAAGGATGTGAATCCTTCAAGAATTCAAACTGAAACAGACAGAAAAAAAAACATGGCATTTCAAAGAATTGAAAAAAAAAAATGCTTCTACACCAAAAATTAAATCCTGTCTTATTATAAAGTTGATATTTTTTTTCTAGCCATTTCTATTAGATATTGAAAACGAAAATTATTTCAATACCTCAAAACCACTGTACTTTCGTTGGACAACGATGATGCTGCAATATTTGATGCATGGTAAGGTGAAGGTGAATTACCACGAGGCACTTGAGTTGGCACGTTTTGCCTTTTCTCAGTTTGGTTATTAACCCATCGGTCCCTGAAATAGATAAAGTATTGGTAAAATGCAATACATAATAACATATCATAAAAAAATTTCTAAATCATCATTTTCCTGAAAGAAAACACATATGCGTTGTAATGACATGGAACTTTATTTTCAAAACCCTCTCTTAGCTAACTCCATAGAACTACTACTAATTTCTGAATAACCTCTTGTTCTTTTTGCTCAGTTGAATTATCTCAGAAGTAGATAATCTAAATCCAATAATTATAACCAATAATTACGCGCAAAAATTATCATGTAATAATGGACAATTTGTCACAATAAAAAGAGTTAAACATTAACTACCTTGTTAGATGATCATAAAACAATCCTGTACGTCCTGAATGTGTCATCTCCCGTCCACCAATTAAGGGATTACTGCCAACACATGATGGTGAATTGTCAGGATTATCAAAATGGCTTCGCGTAACTTCCCGTGTACTACCAACTGGATAACCGCCAGTATTTTCGGTCAAAACCTACATAAATATGCTCTTATCAGTACATATAGCATAAAATAAGCCACCAGTATCTTATTCTTGCAGCAAGTAGTTAATGAAAATTTAATAAAATATTTGGAAATGTTAAAAATAAATGAGAAAAAACGAAACCTGCTTCACATCATAGAAGCCAGCTTGCACTGGCATAGCAGTGGCGACATTGGTACTTGCAGTTCCAGAGGCAGTAGTAGTATGGTTGACCCGACGATTGTTGCTAATGTCTGCAATGACGTTTGTAGCCGTTGTATTATTGTTACTGCTACTACTAGTACTAGCTGGTACCACAGGAGATATGGTACCAACATGTGTTGTTACAGCTGGATATCCTGGAAAATTGACGGGCGATCGCGGTGGTGACACTTTAAGTGGTAATTTCTGAGGGCTCCGCATAAGGCGTGGAGAATCAGGTTGTACCAGATTTCGCTGTAGTTGTTGCCGTTGAAAAGTAGGTGAATGCTGCTGCAGAACGGTAGAATGAGACACAACAGACTTTGTTAGTAGGGTTTGTGGCTGATGTGAGGGTCGATTAGAATTGTTAGTGGCGATCACATTAGATGATTCCTTTGCCGTTGTTGGAAAAGTATCCACGCCGTGACTATTATGTCGACGGGGTAACGTAGCCCACGGCATCAACGCTGTATGCGGCATATCAAAGTAGTAATTGCGGTGAAATGGTGACTGATGTGCGACGGGGTTAGAAAGTTGCACACGTGAGGAATACTGTGACAAAGGCTCACACGGATGAATGTTATGATAGAAACTGCCTCTTGGTGCTAACATTCCAGCTGAAGAAGCAGCAACAGATGGTGATGGCGGTGGTGGATAATTTGCCAAATGCGCCTGAACTGGTCGAAGTGGTCGCGGATACTGAGTGTCGTATCCGCCTAATTGAGAATCGAAACCGGATCTGTAATTTAATGCTTCCTCTACATGCTAATGAGGTGGAACAATTTTACACAAATTCCATAGCAAATTAGAAATTTCTACACCGGCTAATGTTGAAATAAGCTTACTTCGCAGGTGAATCACCGCTTTCTAGTTGCAACTGTGACCTTGTGAAATACTCATTGGTTGAGTAGTCCTAAAAAAAAAAAAAACAAGTGATTTTTAATAAATATCCACCCAAATCATTCGACAGAGAAAAGCCAAGACAGGTAATGATGGAAAGACTGACGAGTCTGGAATTATCTACTAATTTATGAAAACAAAATATTATTCCCCTGTATTCCTATAATATTTATAAACTCTAGAAAGTACAAACTTCACCCCTTTCAGCGAATCCACATCCGAATCACTTTGATTTTGAAAACTATGCATAGGTAGCAATATCACATCATTCAGATTAGTGAGAGGTCGAAATTCCGGCATCCAGACTCGACGATCTTGTAAATGAGCTATCAATTGCAGTAGCGCTTCAAACCAACCATCTTCTTTTGTTGCATCCAGTGTTGCTTGAAATTTTACATTCAAAAAAGTATTTGCGATTTAACCCAAAATAATCAAATCCTAATTCAATATTTTGAAACATCCCAAAACACGCATCAACAGTTTGGGACAAACCTGTTAATGTTCTGAAGACTAACTGAGTATAATTAATGAACAGATTAAACGGAATATTGGGTTAGCTTATCAGTACTGTCTATAAGCTCTCTACCTAAAATCCTTCGAGTAAGCACTTCTTTTTTAATTTCAACTTACCCGTCAAAAGATAGGAGTAATGTTTCTTGATCTTATGTGCTTGTTCAACAAGTTTTTTAGAAGAAATGCCAGGGGCACCAGCCTTATTTCTTAGCTCACGTATTCTGCTTCGACTTTCAACATCGATGAAGATAACAATTGGTGCATACTGTGCAAGTTGTAGACGTTCCACCGATCCTGGACTAACATCCAATATACAATGCTGAAATAGTGATAAATTTTATGTACTGCATAGAACTTTTCTTATAATGTTTCACAAGTAAAAATTCTAGTAACACATTCAACTAGTCTTTTAAAAATTTTTTAATTGAAAAGTTTGACCTTTTCAAGGCTTCAAATTTTCAATTTTCTTTAGATCTACCTTATTTGTTGCAATAACGGCATCGATCGCACTCAAACGCACAATACTTTCATCGATAACGCTCGCAAAACGAAGAGCAAAATTGGTTAACAATCGTTGCCGAGCAACATCTGCTAATGGGCCGAAAAGTACCAAAGGCCTGGAATTTTAACAGCTATCATCTACGATTTGAAAATACAAGCAGATTTTCAGCCAATTATTAATTTATTGCTACAGCTAAACATGGGTGTCAAAAAAGTTGCATGGACACTAATTAATTGGGACCATTCTTAACTTACCTTTTTATTGCTATCCATACATAAACTCAAGATTCATAGCAATTCCTTGCATTTGATTTCTAGATCCCAACTAACCTCTGGAATTGTGGATGCCTCAGTGTGACTCGTTCGTAAGCGGGAAAGGCCATATCACAAGTGTTCTCAAAAGTTACATCATCAACTACATTCTTTGTTAATGACTTTGTCCGTCGCTCTTTCAATTTTCGGCGGAAAAAAGTAGACCGACCGAATGTTGATGTTTCAGCACGTGCTGCCTTTGCCAATTTTTCGGCTCTGAAAGAAAGCAATAACTTATAGATCAAAAATCACAAATTTAGGAAAAGATTTACTCGAAAAACTTGAATTCTGTTTAGCATTTAAGACTTCGGATAGAGCATTAATTATAACAAGGAAGGGAATAAGCTATTTACAATGTTTACAAAAATGCTTAGGATTCGATCTCGACCAAACAACAGTTTTGCATTGAACAAATAACTCTAAATTCTTGAAGATTCTTATCGAGATATTTAAAACTTTTAATGTCTCACGTTTCTAAATTTGGTATAACACCTTTGTTACTATCATTCTGATCATAGTTGCCGTTTTCAGCAGCAGAATAAACGCGTGTAGCTTGCCAAAAGCCAACTGTACCACCAAATAGGGTATCCGTGATATGAAAAATATCACCGTTATGAAATGACAATTCCAGCTGATTGGATGATCTCTGATGAGCAAAATGGGTTCTGAAATGAATTTATGATTCATTTATGCACAAATATTTCATTTTGGAATCAATAAATGTTTGGGATTTTGGACAATAGGATCGCAAAAGATTAAAGTTTTCGTTGACATGACTTAAATTGCTTTGAAACTTGATGGTCAAGAGTAATTTGTTATTACCAAAGCTTAAGATTATGGTGTCATGCATAGAGAAACAGAAAAACTACTAATTTAAGTCAAACCTAATGTAGAAATTATCGCCTAATGGACCGTTCCGGATCCTTTCGAAATCGGCAGCGGCATACTCCACTTTGATTGTCACATCATCTTGCAGTGCCAGCAAGTGACGAACAGCCTGCAATAATTGAGAAATAGGATCATCTCAGTTAATTCTATCTATAACAAGAGATATAGAAACAAATATAGCATTGAAACTGTAAAAAGAAGAAAAAGAGATCCGAATCAATATTTGATCTATGAATACTTAAAAATAATGTTTTCTATGATAAAGTATATACCTCTTCTCGAGTAACTCCAATCATTGACTTTTCATTGACGGATAAAATTCGATCTCCCGATCTGATGGCATGTACTGCAGCAGGTGAATCTTCCTGAACAGCAGACACAAATATACCAACCTGATTTCCGCCAATTACACGAACCCCCAAGCTACCTGGAATAAAACTCGAATTGTTATTTTCGAATTGCTCTGATTTATAGAATTAGAAGTTTTTTTCGTTGAAAATTTTTAAATATAAGCCAAACAGAGTACACGTCTATTTCTATGAACGAGTCTCCAAATTTTTGTTCTGTAGAAAAAGGAAGGCTTAGAAAACAAGGCAATTAATTAAATTTAAAAAAAAAAAAACCATAATAAGCATACCGCCAATTTTTCGAAAGCGAACTGTTCTAACGCCGATTTCATTTTGACTGCCTTGACTGTTTGCGGTACTTCCATTTCTTCGATGAAAATCTCCATAGTCAATTGACTGCCGTTCACTCTGCGACCACCTGGAAATTACTTAATCATTTTAATGAATAAACTACCAGGAGTTCAAGAGATCTGAGTAATTCTAGTTTCAGTTTCATATTGGCTTAGTTTACGAGTGCAACGAAGTTCGAATTTAAACACAGCCTTTTTAACCTTAGAAAAAAAAAAAAAAAAAAACAGAAAAATTGTTTAAAGGGGGAAACTAAAATACTACTACACCTTAAGAGATAACTGAACATTTCAAACTATGTCTTATTCAAAATCGAAAGATAACCTAGCATTTGATGTTGCTGATGTATTGGCATACTCGAGTGATGAACGTGGTGCTAAAGTTTGGTGCAAACTATGCATCGGTGACGGACTATGTCGTGGTGTTCCTGATACCGAACCTAATCGCTCATAAACTGTATTCTGACTCGGCCATCTATAAATATTTCCAGTTATAAAATATTTGGATAATCCGGTTTTTAACTGTTCAGATAATGTCGTGATCAATGCATCAAGAATTTCACAATTTTTTTTTTTTGGCAAGTTAACTAAAGGATAAAAAATATATGAACTAATAAATAAATGAAGGCATAACTTTTTTAATTAAACATAGCCATTATTAGTCTACTACGCATATATCCAATCAGTTACTGCATATAACTCAGTTCCTATTTTATCAATTACAATACGCTGCACACTCATTTTAATGGATAAGTGAAATAGCTAGATTGTTTTCTAAAGCCGACAATTTCTACAACTTAAATTTGCTCAACTGTTTGAAAAAAAAAAAAAAAAAGGAAGAAAAGGTTTAAGCAAATTTTTGTTAGCTCAAAGAAGTTTCGATGTACTAAATAAATTTCACATTTTCAATGCTTGCCTACTGCTATCTCGTCGTACATCTCGTTGAACAACAAGAGAAAGCTTTTCGCGACTTTTCGAAAGCCATTTGGTAGCTTCCTCAATTGTAATACCTTCTACAGATTGACCGTTTATCCTGAGTATTGTATCACCTTCACGTAAACCGGGATCTTTTTCAGCTAGCTTACGATTTGTGATTTCTTTAATGTAGAATTTACAACCAAGGATAATACCAAAATCTGAAAGAAAAAAAACCTGAGATTAAAGTTTGAAAAAAAAAAAAAAATCAAAAACTAAACAACTAAAGAGATAAGAAGCATCTAAAAAAAAAAAAAAAAACGGAGTGAACAGGAATCTGCGAACAAAACAGAGCAAAGTTGAAATTGAATATTTTCCTGGAATAGTCGTAAAAAGCATAAATAAGGAAACAAATACAATTTGAACAGACCAAAGAATAAGTTACCAAACAATACAACTCTCTCCCAGATATCATGAGATAAATCATGATAGTAATTTGAATACTGGAATAAAAATTAATGGATCGCATTTCATGACGAACTCATGCTTATCAATTCTTCAAATAAATTCCTTTTATTCTATTATTAGTCTGCTTAAAACGCAAAAACTCAATCCACATTTCTTCTCTTTTTTTTTTTTTTAAAATAGTATTCTGCGTATTTTTTTTTTTGTCTTTATTTGCCGCTTTCACATAGCATTTCTCAATGTTCGGAAATACATCGTAAATTTTACACAACAATTTGCCTTTCTATGCTACTAACTCATTTGTTGCACGAGCGGTAAATCAACCAAAAAAAAAACTAAACTAAAAAGCTTTCGTTTTAACTTTAAATGACTTCCTCAACAAACAATTGCCACAGAAAGACCAATGAAAAGCTTCTGAACAAACATTTTAAGAATGTAAAAAGTGCTTCTTAAAGAACAATAACTTCCGCTAAATTTACAAATATCAACCATCAACGATGATTAAGGATTAACCTCTAACTGGAATTGGCCGATAAGTTTTATTCTGCAGTTCGAAATGTACATTTCGGTTCATTATGTAACAGTCACAGTTGAGCATTGCCGAAAAAATCAAAACAAAGAAAGAAAGGAATAAAAAGATAAAAGATCTCAAAAAATTAAGGTTTATAAATAATTTGTAGTCTTATGTTATCTTCGAACAAAAAAAAAACTCTCTGAATGAAAGATTCAATCACCTTATAGCTAGTGCAAATTTCGTTGATCAAGTTCTGAGTCAACGAATATTAACTGATCACGTTAATACGAAGAAAAAATCGAGAAGACAGCAGATGAACGAATTTAAATAGTTTCAATCTTGTATGCTTCAAGCATCAGCTGTTTACTTTTACTCTGTCATATTTAATGACTAGATCTCTTTCATCTATCCCAAAAATCAAATTTAGTTTAACTAAGTCATCTTACAAGTAACCTGAAGTTTTGTCTTATGTCTACTATTAAATATCCATTACAGTTCAGAAAGAAGATCTTATCGCATTCAACTTTAGCTTAGTATTTAAAACAATTTCGCTAAGTGAACATGTTGTATCAAATTGTCGTTATCTTCATATTCTAAATCTTCGCACTGATATCGCGCTATCAATCTCGAAATCAAGATAATTGATGAGTTCCGGAAGTCATACTGTTAACTTTCAACTTTTACCAATCTCAAAATGTAAAATCTAAAATTTACTCTTATTACCTTCTTTTTTCCGAGATTTTGATAAAGTGAACTTCAACGTACGCTGCTCATATTCGATAAGCGGCACTGGTACCCGTCGCTTTACAATCTGTAAAAAAATTGTAATAAAAAAAAAAACTACATTCATTTGTTAAACAAAATGAACGAAGAAAGAATGAGTAAAGATAAATAAATGCTCTTGCATAATAAGATTGAAATTTTTAAATTTTCCGGAAAAAAATCCACTTTCTTTCAAAGTTCACCGACAAATGTACCAAGCGTACAAATACAACAAATCTTTCAATCTTTTTTTCTTCATAATAAGATTAATTATGGTCTTTTTCTTCTAATTATGTTTAAGAGCTTATAAATAAATGATGAAAAATTAACCATATTTAATTGCTGCGATTCTTTCATAATCCTTACTGCTTCCGCGTAATCGGCACTCTCGAGTGGCACACCGTTTGCAGACAAAATACAATCGTTTACTCTGCAAAGATACCTTGATAAAATAATGCACCTTTTCTGTTAATACTCATCATCACTCATTACCTATTTAGTTCACCATGTCATCCTCCTTATGTCACATCTCAGGCGAGAGGGGGTTGACATATGTCCCGGATGAGGGGAACATGGCTCTATATGCACAAACTATTCTTCCTCCTCTTGGATTACTGGCAATTTGAATCGCTAATTATCGTATTCAAACATTTAAGACTTCAATTTTAAATCTCCGTTTGACAAAATCATACCGCAATATAAGATGTCTCGGGCAAACTTTCTAAGAGCTTTTCCTGTTGCCTGTAAAATATTTGCTGCCGAAAAAAAAAAATACTATTCACAATGATTTCATTAATCAGAATAAAAGGATGGTCGCCCCTGGATGATGTATATTCACTTTACATCATCTTTTTTTTTTCATTTTTTTCTTCAAAAAATGGAAAAATATTGGATATTAAGTAGTGAAAAAAAAAAAAAAAAAAAAAAATAGCAAAGGTCCCTTACCCTTTTGTACGACATGGACTTAGCATGTGACCTTCCTGATCCGAAAATACTACTATTCAAATATTTCTATTAAAAAAAGAAAAAATTTCTTGAAAAATAAATTTTCCATGATTCAGACAGAGAAAGAGAGAGAGGGAGGGAGAGAGAGGGAGGGAGAGAGAGGGAGAGAGTTACGATAACAATGTGTGGGTCCTCCTTAACAACACAAGTCTAATGTGATTTATCACATCCAAGTGATAATATCAACGCATAAAGAGAAAATATACAAAAATTTAAAGTAGAGCGAAAAAAAAATTGAATGAAATGAAATAATTGAGAGAGCAAAAAAGAGTGAAATATTGCCTCGTCATGATTATTATGGAGCAAAGGATGAATATATTGAGGAGAAATTCAAAAAATTACCAAAATCATGTCTGAAGTCAAAAGATTAAGAGAGGTAGTCTAGTACCAATTGCTTCCGTTGTCAGCCTTGCATTTCTATAGCATTTTAATTAACCTTTTCTTCAATAAGACGAAACTTTGATCTTTCATTTAGGATAGATTACATTTTCTTTTCTCTCTCTCTTTCTTTATTTCCAATTAAAAAGTAGAAATGAGAATATTCTGCTACTAAGTTTACAGAATATTTGAATAAGATAAATGAAATAAAAGCATTAAATAACTTCCTGGATTAGCAAGTTTCGAGAAAGTAACGAAAAGAGTAGCAAATTTTAAGAATTTCAGGAAAATAAAACAAAAATTATTTACTAAAATGTACCTAATCAAAATGATAATCGAAATCTTTTTTGCTCAAGAAAAAAAAAAAAGATATCGAGAAGAGAGGAAAAAAAAATTACTGAACTTACGCAAAAAAAAAAAGAAGCAGCAAAAGATTTAACATGCTAAGCGTCTAAAATCTCAGGACTAATTTACTTAATCTAACTTGACTTCTGTGCAGGACACAGCTAAACTTTGATCACTATTATCCGAAATGAGAGTCCAATCAATCAGCATCCCCTGCGTATGGGAAGAAATTAGGCCATGCAAAATAGACTTCAATTAAAATTTTTAATTATAATTTGTTATTTAAATATGATTTTTTTTTCAATAAAATTTATTATAATTACAATTTTAATTTATCTGTATTGCTCTTTATTGCAGATAATAATTAAAGCTTACTGAACAAGTCCCCAAGCAGGGCCGGTTGGAATGACGTCACTGACGATCACTGCCGGATCGCCCGATGTGAAATTCGGATTCTCTCGACCACTCGATACTGCTATGCCAAAACCGACTTTTGGAACCTGAAATTGCAAGTATTTCCAAATGCTGATGTAAAAATTCCAAAAAAAGGACATGAATATACTATTGCATTACAATCTTTTAATATGCAACCTTTACCAAATGCAAACTTATCATATTGCGAAATGAAAGAGTGATAAATGATATGAATACAGTAGGAGAAGGGATGATGATGTTATCGTAACCTGGCAATGGTGCCATTCAGTAACTGATGAAGTTCAATAATGACGAAATAAAATATATTGAATTCTGCTATTTTCATGAATGACTGAATCGTTTACAATGTCATTTTTGATTATTTATCGTTGAATTATTTCTCGAACTTTAAAAAAAAAAAAAAAAAACGATAAGTTCCGCCTATAATAATTAACCTGAGAAGGTTAGATGAAAAGAACAAAATGGGAACTGTAAAGAACTCAAAATCGAAAACTGCAAAGAAAATTGAAAAAAAAAAAAAAAAAAGAAAAAAACAATGACTGAAATGTAAACTTGATCAATAAGTCTCCAGTTATTATTGTCCGTGTAAAGGTAATAAACTATGCTAAATGACATACGTAAATGTTATCGAACTGCATCACTTATTCTAAGATCAAATTTCATTTACTCAAAATGATGTCTACCACAGAAAGACAATAATTAAATTAAATTTGTGCTAATTAAAGAGATTCTGTAAATTGTGATATCAGAACGAAAATACTTCATGGAAGAGCTGATCCATCGGCAAGGACTGCTGCCTCGTGTCTTCTGAATGATTTGTTCAAATAAATACGTATGTACATTTGCATTTCATCCTTCTGACAAAGAACGAACCAGAAAAAAAAGCCATGGAAAAATGCCGCCGATACTACTATGAATGAATGGGGATGGGATGTTCATAGGAAGGGAAATGGTACGATTTCGATAGATATTAGAACGTGAGTCTACACGTGTGAACACGTGAATCTGCACGAGAAGAGCATGTTCAGAAATCAGTTTCTGCGATCCAATTTGATTCCTTGTGGAACAGGATATGGTTGAAAAATTAAATTTTAATTTCACATTGCATCAACATGTAGTACTAGTGAGTTTTTCAGTACCAGTACAGTATTAGAAAATAAAACTGATTTATTGAATATGAATAAATAAGTATGCTTCGTGGTAGAAAGTACCACAATGGTATTAGATTGGCTAATGGTCTGGTGAAGGAATTTTCTGCAACAAAATTCGATAGGAAAAATTGCAACGGAGAAGGAAGAGATTAACCAACAAATTGAGTAGGATTATTATTATAACTAATAAGATTATGTGGGAAATTTAAAAAATTTTAAAAAGCACTAATTTCAAGCAATAAAGTTTTCAGTTCCGCAAAGAAGACCAGAGACTGGGTTAGTTTGTAGGCTACATTGTTAGATTTTAGTTTCACTAGGAGGTATTAAGGAAGGGATTAACTGAGCTGAGTACGACAGGTAACTAACCTCCTTATTGAGATCACAATAAGGTGTAAAACGTACCAATCAAAGCTATTCACGTGACCTAAAGTACTGAGTAATGTGTTCGGAACGTTCCTACCTAGGAAACAATCACCTAAACTTATCTCCCACTTCAAGGTTAGATGCGACTTTTCAATTTAGTTCAGACTATCGTCTTTCAACACTTCTCGAACGCACATTACGTGGCGAATACTGCACCGGATGCCATTATCTCTCCGTTCTGATCAATGTTTCTTCCGTCGCCTCACCCTTGACATACTTCACAAAAAGAAAAAAAAACTACATGATCACGGAGTGACGTGAATGCAGCATTATGTGTTTCTACATGGTCACGTGAAAAGGTTAAGAAATACGTCACACAGTGAAGTGAACGTCTGAGTTTCACACAAGATGGTGATGTGATTGACAATCGATGATTTCGCTTAAAATATATTCTCCGGAACAAGCAAATACAGAGGGAGAGGGAGAGAGAGAGAGAGAGAGAGAGAGAGAGAGAAAGATATAAGGAAACGAAAGAGTGACGTATTTCCGGATATTGAAAGGAAGTTGTTTCTATTCACTTAAACAGTTGCAAGTTCAAGAGGCTCACCTACAGAAGCAGGATGTAATTACAAATAAACACTAATTTTGCTTACACTTCACGCTAAATAAGTTTAACTCATGTGAATGTGCTGTCATCGATTTTCACTTATTTCAAAAAAAAAATCATAAAAATACAATAAAAATGCCATTAAAACAGATTTTAAAAAGTCAATTATAAATGAAAATGTTCAAATTTAAATGAAAAAAAAAAAGAAACTAGCAATTAAAATAGCTTTTAGCGAAATAGTTCCTATAAAGACTGCAATTATTAGAGATATAATGATTTATCAATAACAAAAAAAAAAAAAAAAGTCACATCACTAAGTTTCTATTTTTATTTTTTATTTCTTTTTTTCATTAAAATTTCATCGATTTTTATCATTCTGTTGATGCTTCAACGATTTTAGGACATTTATTTATTGAATTAGGACAATGATGTGATGAGACTATAAAGTATCCTACCATTTTAGCACTGTTAAAATCTCATCCTAGATCTAGCTTGGATGATAAGTGCTAATCGAGCTAGATTAGTATCAGCTAGTGAGAAGATACTTTTACGGAAGGAAACAATGAGCTATCATCTCATTTCAATGAAATGAGCAAATTGATGCAAAAGTGAACTCTCAACGGCGCTACAAAAAGATTGTTATCGTTGCAAATTATCAAATCTGTTGAAAATTTAAAAAATTCATCGCATTTTAATGAATTACCAATGAGTCAATCCATTGTTGCTCTTTTTTTTTTCCTTCAATACTTATACAGTAATTTAAGCATCTGTCAGTTTCGTTTTTTGCTCTCGTCACACCTCTCAGGTAGAAAACTAAAACTTTTTCCCCTAGCAAACTTTTTCATAATAAATAATCAATAAACGTCAAATACGTATTGGAAAAAAAAAAAAAAAAAAGCTACGCCGTCAATTTGTGCGAAACGAACGCCGCAACGGTTGCCTTTTATGGTGGCTATTAATTTCCCTTCACATGTCTGTCTCTCATCCATACATTCCCATGCATTTGTATGTGCGTGTCTGTCTGTCCGTGTGTGTGTCTGTCTGCATATGTACGTATTGTATACATATGTATGTGTATGTGTATTTCTGTTTGTAGACGCATGTGTGTATGTCGTGTATGTTTACATATGTATGTGTATGTGTATTTGTTTGTAGACGCATGTGTGTTTTTGTATGTATATATACGTGTATGTGCATGTGTGTATGTCGTGTATGTTTACATATGTATGTGTATGTGTATTTGTTTGTAGACCCATGTGTGTTTTTTTATGTATATATATACGTGTATGTGCATGTGTGTATGTCGTGTATGTTTACATATGTATGTGTATATACGTGTATGTGTGTGTGTGTGTGTGTGTGTGTGCGTGTGTGTGCGTGTATGTGCGTGTGTGTGCGTATAATATCTAATATGAACATGTTTTTGCAGGGGAACTGTGCATTGAGTGGTTGTGAGGAATTAGGCAGAGTGAAATGTTGCATGAGACGAAAAGAGGAAATGTATTGAGAGGAGCCGAATAGTTGAAATTAACTGTGATGGAAGAAGTGATCGAGTGGAAGGAAGGAATTAATTGGAACTGGAAATCATTGGAACTGATTGATGGATTGGAGATGTGTGAAAGGGAAAGGAAGAGACTGAGAAGTAGGAAGCAACAAGTTGTTCCTTTTCTTTTTAAAATATAATAAAGTTGAAGTTTTGGTGAGCTTAACCTAACAAAGCAATTCATTTTAGCAACAAATGTTTCCTACACATTGCGAAATGGAAGAGAAAATTGCCTAACATCACTCAAATCTTCCAGCATTTTGTTTCATTTTCATTTCCATTGTAATCTTAATTACGAGTAATTAAGATTAGATGCAAAATTTCGATTGGATTTCAAGAGAGAGAGAGAGAGAGAGAGAGAGAGAGAGAGAGAGAGAGAGAGAGAGAGAGAGAGAGAGAGAGAGAGAGAGAGAAAAAAAAAAGGAAAAAGCGTAAGAAAATGCTGCTTTATTCTAAAGAGTCAAAAGAATAATAAGTGCTGCTCACAAATGGGAAAATAAAATCTTTTCAATTAGTTGTAAAAAAAATTTTTAAAAAAGAAAAAAGAGCAGTAAGATTTCCTACATAAAATCAATTTCAAGTCGAGAGTCTTGAGATGAAACCAATTAGCAGAATTACAAACATTTCAGGTAAAACATTGCGAACTTAATTCAATTCACTAATTCTATGACTTACCTTAAAGAAGCCCAATGATTACTTTCCTAAAAACAAAAAAAGAAAACAATGAATGGATCACTGTTTGCTTGTACGAATAAATACTTCAATAAAACATTTTTTGCATCAAATATTAATGGCCAAATGAATGGTTTGGATGAATATACAACGGTGCATGAAATTTCTTTTTAGGCTCTGATTCAAAGAACAAAGTGATAAATAGGAGTAGAATGAGTAAGGCCTTTGGCTTGGCTGTCTATGTTAGCCAAATCCTCCACTAGGACACAACTCTTCATATTCCGAATTGGCGTTCTGTTCGAAATGGAAGACAATGAAGCGACTACCGTCTATACTACTATTATTACTCATACTTCTATTAATACGACCACACTATAGACTCTATCGATTTAAGTCCTGCTTACTACCCTTAACAGTGCTACTGAAATAGTTGCCAATTTGTCTAGCCAAAAGAAAAGAAAAGAACTGAAGGGGTTAAATGTCAAGATGATAAGACACAGAAATGTCTGCTAAATTGGGAAATTTCCGGCAAATTTTCCCGCAAGTTCCGACATAGGAGGGAAGGATATGTTCATATGTTCAACCAGAAGTGGCATAATATGAAATAAGCATATAAAAAAGTTTCGTTTTATCTTTAAAAAAAAAAAAAAAATTTCAAAAATTGAAAACAAATAGAAATCGATTTAACAGTAGAAGAAATTGCATAAAGCCTACTGTACGAACTAAAATAGTGATTCATTTTTGATACGATTGATAATTATGATAACAACTTTAAAATAATTCTCCTAAATATAGAAAGATGTTTGGGACTCTTTTTTTTTTTTTAATCAATTAGTTCATTCTTTGACATGATAAGTGGTGACATTTCATTCACCTTCACAGTCAACAACAAGTGGAACAAATAACATAAAACAGTAATGATGCTCTACGCGCAATAAACATTTATTTTGCAAAAGTGATATGCAAATAAATTAATTAATGGACAAGAAATGGAAATTAATTAATGAACTTTTAGTAGAATTAAGTACAAAAGTGGCAGATGTAAATAAATGTTTCTAAATTACATAAATTTAAAAAAAAAAAAAAAATTACATATTGGATACTTTGAAATTGTAATTAATTTAAAATTTCACTTGCCGCAATTACTTGACATTCGAAATTAAATTTAAACATTCAAATTTTATCGGTAAAAGCAAAATAAGCTACAGTACTTTGCTTTTGTAGTGCACTTTTGGATGAAAGAAGTTGTAATAGGACTGAGAAATGTCTAATGATAAATAAAAGTTAGATGGAATAAAATAAACAGGAAGAACTGATAAGAGTAAAAATGGCAGTAAAAGTAGTAAATTAATAGTAATGTGTATAAACTAAGAAGGAACTAAGGAACTGACCCGATGAAGAGTGACGGAAAGCAGCTGCCAACTGACGCTCGAACTCGAGCCAGTGGTTGCACCCTGAAACAGGCAAAATCAGTTCTAAGTCTAATTTTAAGGAAATGCTGTAAAATTAACCCTATCAACAGAATCGGAAGCTAAGGGAGTAGTGGTAAGAGTGGGATCGAGAATGCACACTTCTCGAGAATGGAATAAATCAAGAATTTTTTTTTTTCGAGACAGAGAGAAGTCAACAGTCTTCTCCTCATTCCAACTTTCTAATAACTTCTGAAATATGGAATAAAAATTATGTCCTTATGAATAACATTTAGCTGATTTATTTTTGAACTCCTTCCTAATCGATATCAGTGTTATCATTGAGAAATTTTGATTGAGAAATCAAATTTTAACCAAAATTATGTTCTTTCAGCAGTAGGAAAATAAAATATTGTTTTAAAATGACTAATGACACCAAAACGATAAAAATTTTAAAAATTCGATAAATAGTAAGCAGAATATTTGTTTCTGTGATCTATATTTGGCAAAGTTAACGCTTTAATTTCTAATATCGGCAGATTTAAATTATGCTATTAAAAGGTTATTGAATTTATCAGACTACCGTTTCGGCAAAATCACTGAATTATCTAAACCAACGAACAATATATCATAAAAACTATTCTTTTATTTCTGAAATAATTTTATAAAACATAACCAGTACTGTACCTTGAGAAACATTCAGTAAGAGGGAAAAATTAGACTATTTTAATATTTCAATAAGAAGATAGTTAATTTTGTTAAATTCAACAAGCTTTTTCAATTATTTGCTTTAACAGTTGTCAAACCACAAAATATTTTGTAATAGAAATTGAGAAATAAAAAAAAAAAGAAATTTATTTGCATTTAAAAACTATGAAATATGGAGAAATTTTGGAGGAATATTTTTCGATGCTAAAAATCATTTCTCAATTCTTACAATAAACTTTTCACTTACATATGAAAGCTTTTTGGTGATTTTTAAATTGTCTCGCTGTTCATTTCATTCCACAAAATGTGCAGAAAAAAATTAATTAATTAATTAATCAGTCCTTTAAAATTGACCTGTAATTATTTTGAAAATTTGGATGTTTATTTCTATATAATGAAGGAAATTAAAAAAAAAAAAAGAAAAGATGGTATTAGTTGAATTAAGAATCTGTTACTTCATCATTTCGGTTCAACAAATTCATTCTTGTATTCTGTGAGAAATTTAAACTTAACAAATAAAGCCTCAATTAAGAATGTGTTAATTTTTTTTCCCCAATCAACTAATATAAAATTGAGCATTTTCTTGCTAGAACTAAAATTTTTGAAGTTAATTTTCCTTTCTTTTTGAAAAGAAACTGCAGAAAAAAAGTAAACATAAATAATATACTTTTAGTTTAATGGTGAAAAAGAAATGCATGTATTTCCGCGAAAAAAAAGTGGTTTTTTTATTTTTATTTGAAAGAGAATAGAATTAAAAAAAAAAAAAACTTTGATTTTTTTTATAGGAAAAAGTAATTAGCATGCTGAGAAAAAAAATGGCAGCATTGTGGCAGAAAAGGTGATATCGATGATTTAATGCAAAAGTTGAATTTATCTTTGTTTGGAAGCTATAAAAATAGACCAGTGAAAAGCTAAGAAAAGATAAACTACAATGAGTTTTCATAAAAAGTCATTCAAAAATCTATCCTATTTCAAATAACACCAGAGGCTTGGCTAATTCATTATAAATCCTTTTTTTTTTTTATTTAAATCAATTTTCTGACGGATATGCAACTATCTTAAGGATTTTCATTTTTTACTTAAAAAATATCATCTTGCTAGATGGCATTCCCGCTGATATCACATACACCAGTAAGCAGATATTATATAAAGCAATTTTTTTTTCGCTTAGTAAGAGCTAAATTTACTGATAACAAATGGATGCAAATTTAATTAATCAAAAACTCATAGAACGAATTGTACTCATAACGCCAGAAAATTTTGATTCATCATTGTTTTCAATTGTATGAACTGATTAATGCACTGATGATTATCATTAACTGATTATGCATGATTTAAATGATTACCTGATTATCTGGCATATCATCTGATAAACGAGAAACTTTAATATTCTCACTGTATCGTCGATGTTGCAATGAATTCGTATGATTTTCTTTTGCAGACAATTTCGGTGAGCTACAACTCATTACCATCGATGTGGACATCGAGATTCCACTGCTACCATTCTCGAATATTGGCCAACCGTTGATGCAATCAATCGGTCGACCTTCCCACATCTCCAAAACTGCCTCTTCTGCAAGAACGAAAATGCTTTAAAATTTTCGTATTAATTAGCAGCAATCAACAAACGAACCCTGCCGGAAGTGATGCGAAAAAAACGGAATAACATATCATTACTGTTATAGTTTATTACAATTTCATAAAATAAAACTATCGGATAAAAATAAATATTGTCGTATACATTTAGCAAAGTTAAAGTTTAAAATTATTGAAATGTTAGAGTTGCATGATGTCAAAAAAAAAAAAATTCTCACTAATACTACTAATCCATAGCATTTCCCTCTGTGANATTTAAAATCATTGAAATGTTAGAGTTGCATGATGTCAAAAAAAAAAAAAATTCTCACTAATACTACTAATCCATAGCATTTCCCTCTGTGATATCTGATCAAAACCTAGAGTGAAAGACTTAAGGACTTATTTTTTAGGATAAAAAAGACTTATGGCAATTATATTTACTGCGTAACTACAGCCTAGTGACGTGAAATGCGTAAACTGAAATAAGTTTCGGAAATTTTGGCGAAACTATAAAGGCAAAAATTTTGGTTATAAACTGAGCATAGCGTGAAATAATACTTCACCATTCACGATTGGATAATGCGAATCTCCGCGGTAAAATTTAACTAAAGTATCTCTGAGAGAGGAAACTAGCAATGTTGAAGA
The DNA here is from genome assembly GCA_003640385.1 of Setaria digitata. Lineage (NCBI taxonomy): Eukaryota > Metazoa > Nematoda > Chromadorea > Rhabditida > Setariidae > Setaria > Setaria digitata. Next base: position 221,099 of record RCAB01000029.1, read on the forward strand.
TGACTGATAATTTTTTGATAATACTTAACTTTAATGAGGAAAATAGCTGAAATTTTTGGCAGTATATTTATTTACCTTTCTGTTCAAACACAGAAAACTAGCATTCAGTGCATCAAATTTCTGATTATTTTTATTATATTTTGAGAAATTTCCAAAGAAAAAAAGAAAGAAAGAAAGACAGTTTCTGCTCTGATCAGCAACTAGAAATGTGTTAAAATTCAAAGCAACTTTTTTTTTCTTATATTCACTTTGAAAATTTCAAATTTAAAAATAAAACTTCTGAATAAATTTTCACACTGTTTGCTCTCACTGATAATTACTGCTTTATGAATATTAAATCAGGAAAAAAAAAAAAAGCATCAAAAGCTTACCATGATCGGAAAAAAAAATTAGCAGCAGAGTAAATCGAAATATTTCAGTCTGTTTACTGAGATATTGGAGGTATTAGCAGGATGAAAGTTGAATTTTAGCATAGAGAATAGGACATCTGATCATATCAGATGTATTATACAGTTGGCTTCCCAGTTAACCATATCAGTCAGATAAGTAAGTGTGCCTTAAGCTTGAAGTCATAAATTGTGGTGTTGAAAATTCAAATACTAAATTTGAAATTTGAATAATAGAACAGAAAAACGAATTGGATAAGCAAGTAAATAGGCCAGAAAGGAAAAGGGACGATAAGATTAAGTATGAAATGGGACTGGAAATTTGAGGAAGAATAAGAGAATTGGAGGACGAGTTTCTACGATTCCCCGAGGTATTCTTTTGACTTCCAGGGGAAAATACTCCGAAAAACTGCGAGGTCGAAATATATATATGTTTGTATATATATCTTTTTCATTGTTTCAATAACAAAAGCCCAGTTAGCCTGGCTAGCTGTCGTAAATTCAAAATGGAAGCCTAGAAGATTAAGCCTTGGATGTGCGACAAAATCTATTGGTGGAAAAAAAAAAAAGAAAAAGACCGATTGAAAATACTGCTAACAACAGTAGCTTTAGCTTTAACTAAAGTCAAACAAAAGAAAAAAAAAGGAAAAATTATTTTTGCTCCTAATTTAATACTAATATAATGAAAGAATGAAACATAAAATTCATTCCTTGATTTCATTACGAATTTTCCATTTCCTTTTTTTTTCTTTCTTTTTTCTCTCCTTTTATCCCAATGAAATTTCATTATGAGCCAAAAGAATGAATGATCTTTCATCTTTTTTTTTTTTTTTTTTTTTTAAATCAACTTTTACATTGGTACCAAAAAAAAGAAAGAAAGAAATTTACATTTCATTAAAATTACCTACCATTTGAAAATATTTCGAAATCTTTTAAGCACAAATTTAATGCATTAAAAATTAGTCATAGGAAATGAAAGAAAAAAAAAAAAAAAAAGGATAGGTGAGAATGTTAGCTAGCTAGCTAAACAAGGAGCATTTTTCAATTTCAAGCTTAGACCGAGAAAAGCTATTTCGTATACGATCGATGTTCGAGATGCCTCCTTCCTTCTAGCAAAATGTTTAATGAGCTCAAAATTATGAAAATAGCCAAATCAATGAAACTTATTCCTTTTATAATTTGTTCCTAAAAATTGACAGAAATGAATTTAAGTCAAGAACTAAGTATATCAATTCATTATTCCATTTACTAATTTTCCCATTAAAAAAAAAAAAAAAAAAAAAAGCGACCTGACAAATGAAATGAATTTTTTTGAAAAAAAAAATGTTGAAAAAGTTAAATGAGAATAAAAATGGATGGAAATTGTATCCGGAATGAAATAGTCAATATTTTTAAAAATTATTTAATTAAATATAATTTGCAATAAAAATGAATTAGTTCATCACTTCCGATCCATTTAAAAATTACTCATTTGTTACACTCAACAATGGATGCATTTTTCAAATATAAAAACAACAATAACCAAAAAAAAAAAAATAAAAATTATTAAAAAAGTGCAGTTTAAATTAGCAATAGAAAAAGAAATTAATTTTGGCCATATCCTCAAAAAATTGGCAATAATTGTTGATTAATTTATAACACCAATGAAATAATGAATATGAATACGAAATACATACTCTCAATTGATTGTAATAAAAATAGCAATATAGAATTTATGATCATAAACATTAATCAGCGAATATTTCTAAATCATTTCAAAAAAAAAAAAAAGAAAAATTGAAAACTAATTAGTACTGAATGAAGAAGACAATATGTATGGATGTACGAACTATAGAAGTAGCAGAAAAAAACAATTTTAAAATAAGTGAAAAAAAAAATGTCAATAACAAGTTTGAAATTGTGAAGCTAATAAAGACAAATAAATATCTCTAACACTGATGGAAATTTAAATTTTCTCTTTTTTAGTTTTTTTTTTTTTTTAATTTTTTCTCCGTTCCATGCAGAAAGAAGACAGATATATTAAGTTGCGCTGTTTTAAAAGTACTTATAAGAGAAAAAGAAATTAAATTCAGTAATGTTGAGAAGAACAAATATTAGTGCCAGTCTTGCATTTATTATTTAGACTTGTTTAATTAATTAAAACGATAGGAGAAGTGTGTAAACTGAGGAATGAAAATTGATAATAATTAGATGCGATGATAAACAAAGTTATTCAAATAATTTCAGGGATTAATTTTGCCGATGGATCATCATTATCATTATCATTATCACTATCCTCACTACCATTACTAGCCAATTCTATGATAATTCTAAATGATTTCAAGTAATTCTTGAAATGACATCATAAAGATGAAATTGAAATCAATCAATCAACTAACATTTCCTGTTGTTCACTTTCTTCTCTTTCTATCCTTCAATTTGCTCAACAAATGACATTATCTTCTTTGGCAGTGACAAACTGATGACAAATTGATAAGTGGCATCAGTTGGTACAATCAACAATTCAATAAACAATAACAGCAAATACCGATTAACTTTTACTATATTAAAAAAAAATTAAAAAGAAATTAAAAATGCTTTCTCTCTTCCATATGACAGAGAGGAATAGAAAAGTACAAATCGAATAACTGCTTTCAAGAAGCCATTTTGAGTTATCAATTCGAAATCCTTTTTTTTTTTTTTTTTCCTTGAAAAAGTTTTGCTATTTATTGGTGGAAACTCTTTAAGATTTATGGATTTTTTTACAGCACATAGATGAAATCTAATGTTAAATTTATTACTTTAAAATTGTTGAAAAGTTCACTTAAGACTATATAGGATTCGGCACTAATCACTAATTACAATATTAAGTGATTTTTTTTCAGATCAGAGGATGATCAGATTTCATATTTAAAGACTTCTTTTGGTTGAAATGATCTAAATTTGGCCAATATTTGATAATATTTTTAAAGGTACTAAGCTAGAATTCGCAAATCCAAACAGATTTCAGATTCTCATCATACGAATCAATCGGAAAGGAACCTTAAAAATTATGTAATCACAAAAAAACGCTTGATTCACTAAAATGGAAATTGTCCAATGGAAACATTTTCGACTGATTGATTAGAAGCATAAGAAGATTACCTGAACAGGTAGGTTATATAATGATAAAACGACAATCTCTTCTTTCTCGCTTAAAATGCTAATTGCTAGCATCAGTAATGAATCACTGGTTTCTTTTTTTTTTTTTCATTTGAAAATTTCAAATAAAATTCATAAATGAATTTGTGCTAAATGCAAGATAGAAAGAACGAAGAGAAATCATCTCAATGGTATTCTTAAAAGGTCATTGGAGAATTTTTCAGATGATAAGCTCCAACTCTAAAGATTAGCATGCATGATCTTTCAAAATCCGGGATATAACACGAAACAAAAAGCGAAAATTTATGTTTTACTTCAGGTTCCAATCCTGAAATACTATTTTACTCATAAAATGCTTCGTAAAAATAATTTGAAATTAATATTTAGTTAAGCAAAAGTAGCAAGTATCTTTATAATAGTAGTAGCATAATAATTTAATTATTTTTGTAGTATAGTAATTGTAGTAATAAAAGTAGCAGCAATACTTGAAATATTGGTAAAGTAGCTAATTATATCAGACATCTAATTAAATATAATACAATGCTGCAAACATATATATATATATGTTGGTCATTTCATTTATTTTAAGCTTAATACTTTCAAATATAAATGATTCAAACTTCATCAATAATAACAAATCTCTTAATAGACTAAACAAATGTGAATGTTAGCATATAAATATGCATTCTGCTACCGAAATTCAATTTTTCTAATTTTGCTTCCAACGAATAATTACAGAACTGGCAAAATGATTCATCGCATTTCTTTTTATTTTATTTCATTTGCTCAGATTCGGCCGCATAAATTTTTCGGTTTTTTTTTTTTTCTTGTTAAATTACTTCTGTTCGCAATTAATTCAAATTTGTTTCACATTTTGTAAAGGCAAAAAAAAAAAAAAAAAAAAAAAAAGAAGAAGTAGAACCATTCCATTAGCGACCAATTTAAAATAAAATTTTGCTGTAAAAAATACATTTAAAAATGATGTAGGCAATATATGAAATGTGTTTGCCACCCATTTAGACGGTCTAATTTTTTCTCCTTTTTCCGTTTCTCAAATATCAAATAAGAACATTGGGAATGTATTATTTAGAAGGAAAGCAAGTTTATTAGAATATAAAATTTATTAGAATAAAAAATTTATCACACAATATTCATCATTAATAAATGATGATTAACAACTATTTAGATAGTTTTCGATTAATAAGAAGTTATTTTTTATTTCAAAAGCAAAAAAAAAAAAAATTTAAAATTAATAAATTGAAATGGAAATTGCAAAGGAAGTTTCAAAAAAGCTAGCAGCAGAATTTTTCAACTAACACTACTTTTAATATATGTCTGAAAGCTTAATGTCGAAATAAGCCTTCTCCTAGAAATGATGAAAATTTGTTTTACAGCAGAAATAAAGCAGGTTTTCATTTTTGAAAAAAAAAAAAAAAAAGTACAGAAAAATTTCTCTTTTTTTTGCAACTTTATGTATGTATGCTTAAAATGCACTTTAGTTCATGAACTTTTATTATCGTTATAAAAAGTTAAAACATTAACTGAACTGCTTGATAGATATGAAGAGAAAGACTTTTGACGAGCATAAATGACGGAAGATGAGAGATGTTCAGCTGAACATGAACCATAAATGAGCAGGAATTCCGGATTGTAGGATGAAACAAAAGATTGCTTAATTAAGTGAAAGTTACTCGTCAAAGTTAAAATATGAAAAGAAGGAAGGGAAAGCAGATAAATACGACTAATTTCCTTCTAATACCTAAAGTTAGGAGTGAATTACTGAATCAGGAAAATAAACATAATAAATATTTGTATTTTATTTGTATAATATTACTTGCATTTCTTGACTAAATCATTTTCTAACATCCGGAATTCTTGCTATTGAGCTCATCTTGCTTGAACTGTCTCATCATTTCTCATCGTTCATTTCAGACAAAATCTCTCAAAATGCGGAATGCCGGAAAAGGACTAAAATCCTGAAAATTAGTAAACTTCAAAAAGTATCTAAAATTCTGATTTTTTAATTCCCTTTCTTTTTTTTTTTTTTCTTCCTTCGCTAACAGAAAGTTTAAAGTAGGAGGCAAAAAATTAAATGCTCCAACAAAACAAGAAAGAACACACTTCAAAGGAAAAAAATTAAAATAAAGAGTAAAAAAAGTAAGGATAAAAATTAAACAAAGATAGAGAGAGAGAGAGGGAAAGAGAGAGGAAAATGGGAAGGAAAAAGGACGAGATGGTTTTAAAAGTAGTATTAGGAGTAGTAGAAATTCACTAATCATAATGACTTGTAGTATTGTTGAAGATTGTCTAGAATGACCTTTTTCCTATCTTTATCATTTCGCAAAGTTCTAACATCAATAATTTTCGGGTGACCAAAAGGAGAAGGGACAAAATGACTTCAAATTCTCCTTATCAGCCTGATCTTTATCTCAACAACGATTATCAATGTTACTAAGAAATAGGTCACAAGTCACATAATTTCCATGTAGACCACTTAGAAAACCTAAAATTACAACCTGAATATCTATTTGTAGTTGCAGAAATGCCATTAGCTCTCAAACGCAAAACTTTTCAGCAACTAGGGAAAATTTAATGCTACTAGATGTGTTTTTGAAGTTCAGAACAAACTGCTATGTAGATTCATCTTCGTACTTACTAAGTTTGAAATATTGCTCAGCTATGAATTAAATTTAGCAAATTTAAAATATTTTCAAAATTCAAAATGTATATTTTCAGCTACAAAATGATCTATAATCATATAATTTCGATTAGTGTTCTCGAATTTTCAAAATTATATTTAAAAGATATTTGGTCCTTAAACATTTGTAGTTTGGATGGAACAATTCGTATCGGTAATAATTTACAAAATAAATAGCTTATATTTCATTAATTACTAATAAATATTTGAACAATTTCACCACGGAAAAAATCATTAATCAATAAACTGTAAAGGAATAATTTTTCATCCTTTTTTTTTTTTCAAGAAAATAACAAAAAAAAAAAATCTATAAAGAAAGAATTTTATAGCAAATTGAATACTCAAAGATTTGAAATGTTTCACTTTTATCAGATCACCAATGAATTGCTCAAAAAAAAAAAAAATGATAACTCTTAAAAGATAAAAAGATTCCTGATAATAGGGCGTTTAAAACTCACAGCTCATTGACATGTGAAGTGATGTTTGAAACTTAAACCGAATAGACGGCAAAAGTTAGAAAATATTTCATTGCTGAAGAAAGAATTCTGCCATTTCGTATGTTTCGAAGGTCTTCAAACAATCTTCCAAAATCTTTTTTTCCTGTAAACCAGTTTTTTTTATTTCTTTTATCTTTTCTTTTCTTTTTTTAAACAGAGAATTAACATCGTTTCTAAAATGCTTCAACAAATAGTACTTTTAGTACATGCATGAAATTCATAATTTCTCAATTTCCGATATTCATTTAATGAATGAAAATTCTTGATATCAGAAGATTTCTCTGTGAAACACATTATAAATGCTCCATTCCAATGGTGATAAAGATCATTTGATGTTGAAAAACGCCACTTTCTATTATCATCATCATCATACTGCTGCTTGTTTCTATCAATAACGATCTTTACTATCACTAATAGCACACCTTATCAATGTCTTGACATTTATCACTGTAGAAATGAAGTGATCATTTCTAAAATATGTTTTTTTTTTTTTTTTTTCAATTTCCAATTTGTTGAGCACAGAAGAGATGATACATGGAGTGAATTTATTTATTATTTAGAATCAAAAATGATACAGTTTACAATGCTGAAACTCATTTCATTCCTTGGAAATTTTATTAATATAAAATAAATATGAGATTTCATTTTTCAAATCTAACATAAACTTAACAGTAGGTACAAATCTTTTCGCTAATTTTAGGGAAAAACGAAACAATACAATGCTAATCACATTACAAAAACGGAAAAGAACATTTTCAGGATTAGATTAAACATTTCCTGATTGAAATGATCAAAATTCTGCATAATTTGCTACTACTAGTGAGCACCAGAATGTGAGGCCAAGTCTAGTAATATATAAACTGTGAGCTAAGTGTAATAATATATAAACCATTAGCTATCAGCATGAAACCGATATTCAATGAAGTTATATATATTATATTATATTTAAATTATAAAATGATAAATTCATCGCTGTTATTACCGTTAAAATTGTCATTACTCTCGCAATCACAACACTAATGATATAAATAGCAAAATTTGTTACTATTGCATTATTTTAATTACTGAATTATTGTCGTAATTGCCATTGAAATTGCTATCTTTCTCTCCGTCATTTATTAATGTCGTTAATAATATCATTATAAATATTATTACGAAAATTATTATCACCAAATCGCTATCAGTATTCTTTATTAATATTATCAATTCTATCATAATTATATTGTTATTACTATAAAGAATGTCACTTTCACCATCACTGTTATCGTCATCATTATGTATAAAGTTTTCTTCGGGACACTGACGCATTAGAAAAGTTCTCGTCCATGCACTGAGTCATTCTTCTAGCTTTAAAAAGAAGAACGAACTTTGTTCCTGATATACTTAGTAGTGGGGAATGAACTTTGCTCTTCTGTAGTGCTTTGTATTTTAAAAAGGTTCAGTTTTGAAATGAACCGGATTGAAACTCTCTGCATAAGTGGAGATGATTTGTCCCATTTCGGAAATCTCAAAAAGGATGGAAGAAATAATGTCCATCTTTCTTTCCTTTTTTCATGCATTTTTTCTTTGAAAAAAGTAACAGTAAGGTATCAAGCAGTGTGAATTGAGAGGCAGGTCAGGAAACAGAATGAAATAATATTCACTAAAATATCTCACTGCGAGCTTGGGATAAACATCAAACCTTCGAAATACTGAATTAAAGTCCAAGTGCAAATGGGTAAGGAGACAGAGGAAGTAGAGAGGATGAAAATACAGGTAGCGCAATTTCATCGAGGTATGCGATAGGAGGGGACGCAGTTATGATATGGATACCCCGACTGACCGAGGTGTGCGGGAATGATTTGGTGGAGAGAAAAGATTACCGCAAACTAGTAATTGAGATGATACCAGAAACATGGACGGGAAGAGTAAACAAGGGGGAGCAGGTGCTTTTCTGGTTGGAATGAGGAAGAATGGAAGATTCGGGAGATGGTTCCGAGGTGGCATACAAATGAGAGGGACCGCTTACAATGGACCATTTAACAACAAAGAAATGAAATTCATCATTCCTCTTCTTTTCAATATACTACCAACTGCTGCCATCTATCTATCCAGATCGGGAAGAACCACTTGGATTCTTACATCTCTCAATGATTCTGTAGCATCAGTCTTCTGAATCTCTGTCCATGAAGCATCAGTCTTCTGAATCCTTGTCAGTTAAGCATCAGTCTTACTGAATCTCACAGCATGTGAAAGTTTTGCAAACTTCTCTCTGGAGCTTATCGTACATGTTAACAACTTTCCTCTTGCAGCTAATATAAACAAATCTGCATAATTTAAAAAACATACAAAAACAATATTGGGGTCAAACGAAAGGTTATACGTGAATAAAGTCCTGACCTCTTCCTGACCTAATTGCAATCAAATTTTCGCCACAAACGAAAATGCAAGAAANTCAAACGACAGGTTATACGTGAATAAAGTCCTGACCTCTTCCTGACCTAATTGCAATCAAATTTTCGCCACAAACGAAAATGCAAGAAAATATAAAAATATCACGCTGAGAAACGAGAGAAAGAGACAGAACTGTGGACAACACTGAGCGAACAGGAGACATCGAATATAATAAATTGATGATCCTTGGTCGAGCACATCCAGTACACACAAAGACAGACGGACAGACAGACAGACAGACACACACACACATGTACCTATATCGTAAAGGTGCTAATTCTAGGCGGTATGTGGAGGCCAAGAGCCAATGATATCACATTTAGCTGGATTAGAATGGGTCTGCACGCCTGCACAGACAGCACTGAATCAGTCTGCACACACACACTGGTCAGCACTGTTCACTGCCCACTGTCCACTCGGTGAAGAGAACAATTGAACTTTTAGATGATAACCCATCACGCTGCTACATACATCTTGTTATTGCTGTTGATGAGCTTCTCGAGAAGTGCTCGTCACTCCTCTTCTCGAGATTTCTCGGAACTTGAGGGAAATTATCTTCGCAATGCTTAAGTGAAAATTTTTTTTTTTTTTAAATTCAATGCAAAATTTAAGTTTCACAAAAAATAATCAATCATGAATGATGCAATACTTGTGAACTTTCAAAGCAAACCCAAAAAAAAAAATAATAATAATTCAACTTAAATTTTAGCAATCAATTCAAAATAGAAGAGTAAACTTTCTTTTAAATTCCTTTTTTTTTTTTTTAATTTTTAATTTGATACCTACTCATTGGAAAGGTAATTAATAAACNACATGAATGATGCAATACTTGTGAACTTTCAAAGCAAACCCAAAAAAAAAAAAATAATAATAATTCAACTTAAATTTTAGCAATCAATGAAGAGTAAACTTTCTTTTAAATTCCTTTTTTTTTTTTTTTAATTTTTAATTTGATACCTACTCATTGGAAAGGTAATTAATAAACTTTTATCTCTATTCCACGAAACTATAACCTTCTCATGTTCGAAACTGAATGAAATAAATGAGGAACAAATGATCTCAAATGTATAAAATGTATAGTAATTAATCTCGACCCGTATCGATACCCATTAAACAATCTGATGGAATGAAATGAAGTGTGTTATCTGTCAATGTGATTAATGACCACTCTCTTCGAAACACTTGTTTGAAATTTCATTTTTCAAGTAAATATATATATATAATGTAATAATTGCAAGATAATATTTATTTATGTGGGATAGCTACTGGAAGTTTTAGTTTGTTATAAGCTGAAAGAGTATGTTTTAATGAAGCTGAAAAGAGCTAAATTAGCAATTAGTTCATTTCAACGTTCCATTTCAGATCTTTTATTAGCAGCTTTTCCAGTGTGCCATATGATCGGAACTTTATGGCTTACAATGGCGAGAAAGGAAAATTTCCGTATACTTCTATAACATTTCTGTAACTGATATCTCATAATCGAACAATATACGTTGAAACGAACACATGACAGATTAGATTACCGACAATCCATCAATATGACACCTTCTCACCAAGACTTCTTCCCGTGATCACAAGTGCCGCCTCCCGGAAAATGTTTACATTTCAACAGTTCAAATAAAAGTACATAACCACTTCGATCAGGTCAACTGTTACAGTACCAATAAGTAATTCTAAGTTTTTCCATGATTTTACCATTATACATTTCATCTACTTTGAAATTCTCGTAAGAAAAGTTAATCATTGTTAACAGCTCAATTGACTTGTTCAACATTCCCTTCTAGGAAAAAAAAAAAAGCCTGCTCATTTAATTTTTAATTCCACCACCCCACACTACTCATTCCAAAAAATTAGACTGCCCTTTTAATAATAAGCCAAAAAATTCAAATTTTAAATCATATAATATGAAAATTATCATTTTGTTTGAGCCGCTTACCACATCCCACTAAAAGGTAATTTCATTGACAAAATGCTTAGAGTTAAGGTTCATTGCGAATATGTATTAGACTCAGAATTTGCACTCGAAAATATCACTCCATCCAGCATGTACAACCTGATTCCAAGCTTACTAGATGACTCAAATTTAGCATAATTCTGACTAATCCAAACCACACTTCTGCTTGCCATCTTGACATGCAGAATTCTCAGTTAAACACTCCAGTTTGTGGTTAAATAAATTTATACATTTTCCTATTTCGATCATCAGACGCACTTTGTTTGAAAAGAAAGCAATCAAATAAATGTTGAAATAAACTGCAGTACGAAACGCTAAGGAAACTAACAAAAAAAAAAAAAAAAAATCACAGAAACAAAATTTCTTTAAAAATTTGATGAAATTATACAAATTTATTCCGAAACCTCACTTCTCCACAACTAAGTGACTACTTTTAAACCAGTAAATACATTAAGGTTTACGAATGAAATAAAACTTCCCATTCCTTTCATAAACAAAAAAAGCATCCAACTCTTTTAAAATTCCCCGTTCCAAAATTTGGGATATATCACCTATATTTTTTCTAACCCTCCATGCATTAGCCATTTTCATTTGGATGTCACACAAGAGGAATTCAGCAAAAAAATATCGAAAAAATACCAATGAACAATGAATTTCAGCACTTTCAAGACTGAGAAGATATCCCTTATGAGTGCTACGAAATTTATGAATTTAAAAAAAAAAAAAAAAAGATAAATAGAAAGTAAAAAATTTATGAAAATTTGTGAATGTTATGCTATGAGATTTCTCCGGGTTCAATTTTGTATAATGGAGGATTTTCTACTATTTCACATTCTTTTACATTCATCAGAAGTGACATATATATCTGACAGAAAGTAAACAAATCATCCACGCTATTAATAAGAGCGTTAATAGAAGATCGAATATTTAAAGAAAAGAAAAAAAAAATACATATACACCAAATACAAGTTCATAAAGCCAATGAATAGTGACAAACACTAAGAAATCAAGAAATACTTTTGGAACACTTCTGATTTTCAAAGACTCCAAAATATCATCTCCAGAGAGCTGAAAAACCAGGATTGAAATTTCGAGGAACAATTTTTTCAAATTTGAATACTAAACAAGACTTCTTTTTAAGGCCGGAACTTATGAATTTACCAACTTCTTTTGAAACGTCATATTGGTCAATGGTAGCTGTGAATACCCTGATCAAGAAGACCGCGAAGTCGCGCGGGTTAAGTCTAGTTGTTGTAACTGAGTTTGAAGAAAATCGATCCGACTATCTTTCCAGCGGATTTCATACCGTAAACTCTCGATATCTTGCTGGAAAAAAAGCGAAAACTATGAAGCAGTTGTAAAAAATTTTGATTTTAATAAAAGTATTTCGGGAAGTTGAATTTTTTTGACAAGGCAGTTTCTATGAAAACTATAGACCAACAATTTGTTAAAATCCAGACCAAGACTAAAAATTCAATTAATGGAAAATAAAGAAAAAACATGCATTAAAATGCAAGAATCTTTTCATTATAAGAAAATATGTACGACATGTATTAACTGAGACAGTAAAAACGCAATAAATTGAGAATAAATGAAAAAATAAAAATAAAAATAAAAGCGAAATAAAACATGACGAAAAATTAAACCGACAAAGTTTAAAAGAAAAAAAAACAGCATAAAACAAAAATTAAAGCATGAAGACTCCAGTTAGTTTTTTTTTTGCATTACTTCTCGTAATAGTATTTTCATAACTACCATTTCTCAAAAATCTAAATAAAGTAAAGTTTGCATGCACAAGAAATATCAAGTCCAACTTCAGCTTTGAGTTTTCTATAAGCAGAAGCTATGAGAGATGTAAGCATGTATTAGGTTGTACAGATGAGAAATTTCACAAAACCGAAAAAGTTAGTAACTGCTTAAAATGAGCTAAAATTTATTATTTGAATATTACCAGTCGACAATATGGCTGCAGCATTTTTTGAACAATAATAGCAAATAAAAATAGAGGTATAAATGGTGACCTAAACAGTGCCTGAGCCAAAAATAACCTATTATATTCCTTTCCCATCTTCTACCAATTATTGCCATTGGGCACAACATTAGCAAGAAGTACTGCTTCTTCCGAGTAAGTTAGGAAGCAACAATGGTTTTAATTCTTTTTCGATTAGCATTCAGAACTCGTCGAAACACAAACTACCAGTATTTCTCAGTATCCAAAAATAAGAATTCAAGGATTTAATAAGCAATTAAAAGAAAACGCCGCCACAAACTGCTGCCTCTTAAACCTTGTTTCTGTTCATCACAGCAAGCTGGCACTTTACAATATATATGCAATAACAAGTTTCACAAATTTATTACCAAAATGACTTAATAACGACTAATTCAAACTAAAAATGCATAAAAGGAATCAAAAGCTAACATGCAAGCTTGTTATGCTCATGCAATAAATCTGATTTAATAATAAATAAATTATATATATAACGAATTCGAAAATCGAAAACCTAAGCGAAAATTTACAAAATTATTTCAACCTGCTGCAATTGAACAATTTTTTCTAACTGTTCACATCTATTCCGGCATTTTCGTAATTCCCGTTCCATTTCCCGCAAAACATTCACCATCGCCTCTTCTGAGAAACAGCTACGACTGCTAAAATGAAGTTGAGTTAATATTATAATCAGTTCTATATTTCAAAAAACTAGATCAATAAGAAATATCCTTGTACAGCCGTATCAATCCTATTACATTGATTTACGTAAGTAACAAACAAGCTTATTATAGAGATTTTTTATTTATCTATCTCAGAGTTTATGCAGCATTGTCAGCACAATATGCTAATGAATTGAAAAATATAGTTTTTCAACTAGGCAGTAATATATTAGGCAGCAGAAATTATAAAAAAGCATCCAGAAAACTGTAAGAACAGACCTCCCATTATCTTCAATCTCTCTCCGCTCCTCCACTTTATCGTTTCCATTACTTAGCTTTCGTACCATTGGTGAATCATGACGCTCCGTTCGATTCATTCCGAAACTTTCACAGCGATCAACGGATCGAACTTCTGCAGAAATACTTTGCGCCGAACTACTCCTCAATTCTAAACCGTTGGTCGATTCTTAAAAAAGAAAAAAGCAAAGAAAAGAAAAAAAAAAAAAACGAAAGAAACAAAATCAGGCAAGAAATGAAATATTATGGCTCCTTGAACCCTTACAAGCATTTTCCCAAACAAACAAACATGAAATGAAAGACTATTTTATACTTTTCTCTTCTTTTTCAAAGCTGAAACTATGATGTTATAAAACAATCTAACTAACTGATTGAAAACTGTGATGGAGCTCGATCGATGGTAGTGGTAATTTGAGAACCAGAATTTTTTTCATTTAATGGAACAACATTTATAGCAGCAGCATCAGATGCTGGAGTATTTTTTGTATTGACCGGAGACGAAAGCAGCGGTGAATTTCCATTCCCACTATTTTCTTCTTCAGTATGCATCCCATTCAAATCACCCACTTTTCTACAATCGAGATTGTCAAAAATATTCTTTGAATTATACCCAAAAATGCTACAGAAATATTCAAAAAAAAAGATTGTGATGCAGCAGAATAAATACTTTTCAGTAAGAATAGATAGAGCAACAGAGAACTATACGGCTAAAAGAATAAAACTGGTGCTTAATCTGAAACAAAAGAGTCAAAAAAGTTAACACAGGTCGTATAACTTACTCATCCATGTTAATCGCATCTGCAGCTGCTTCAGCCGCCAATTTCGCCTTAATCTTTTCGATTTTTAATAATTCTTCACGATCTTCTCGATCTGTTACTTCCCGATAGTCTGGTTTCGTTACCTAATGAAAAAAAAAAAAAAAAAAAAGAAAAGAAAAAACTAATGAGTGGATATATAAGAAAAAAAACGGTTAAAATCTCGTGAACACAAAAGACCATAATCATTAGCTTTATTTTTTTTTTAATTAATCACTTAGGAAATTCTAGGTTTAAAGAACTTGAAATCACATTAATTCTCGGAAAAACTATCAGTTTTTCTTCTTTTTTTAAACTTTTTCTCTTCTTTTTAAGCACTATATTTACACAAAGCTCTTCAGTCAAATATACGCTTTACAATTTTTACTGCCTAAAAATTTTCAGGATAACATCATAAAAATGAATTTCACAAAATACTTCAAATTCCCCTTATTCTCCCCACACCTTTCCTGCATCTGCCAGCTGATCAAATCACCTATTTCAATATATTATGGGGACTGAACTGATCAGTTTCTTTAGCACTGACGAAGAAACTGATTTAACGAAAAAAAAACCTGAAAACTATAATATGTTCCTCGATTTCAGCAAAAAAAAAAAAAGATTTATACTAATTTGGCTTGACATCCGCTTTTAGAATTATTTATTCAACAATTCGGAGGTTATTACATTCTAACTCTTGTAACAGTGACGAAATGCGAAGGCTTCCTGTATGCGAGATTACTGGAAGAAATAGCATCGCAAATTCACACACCAAAAATGCTGGTATTAATGATCAATAAAATTGAGCTATAGTGCTGGATATAAATGTTACTGAATAATAATATTACCTGTGATAAAAATCGGAATTTGCGATCATTGTTGACATCAGCAATCATCAGTTTGGTTCGATTACTTTCCTTGGCAAAAGTTACTGGCTTGTTCGTGCAATTCAGTAAACAGTCCTTCAGCTCCAGCATGATCGGCTCACGATTTAACCCAGCTAACCATTCACGGAACGTTAATGACGGAGTAGGAGACCGTGTTGCCGGATACAAATCGGCTTGGAACCCGTCAGCCTAAAAATTAATAAATACTACACCAATTACCACCAAATCCAGATCAACTCTTATTTTTCAACTACGATACCATTTTTGAACATAGCAAGTCTGTGGCTGTGATTCAAAAAAACAAGCAAAATAACTAATTATCAGTATCCTTTAGCCCAGCTTAAAAATTAGATTTTAGTAATTTGGGATCGAGGAAACTTCAGAAGAAGAACGTATAGAGAAAAAAAAGGTCTATGTAAGAAAAAACTAAAATACGCACTATCTGTTTCGATAAATAAATAAAAACCAGATATTTTGTTGATATTTGTTGTCACAACAATTAAACAGCTTCGTTTGTGTAATAGTAAATATTTCTTTTAATTTGTTAACTTATTTAGTACGTTAACTTATTTAGTACCTGAGTGTATTCAGAAAATTCCAAAATTTAAAAAAGGAAGTATAAGAAAAAAGGACGACAGAGAAGTAAGTTTAAAGAAACGCATATTTCCTCACACATAAAGAAACGATCATTCCGGATTTTGAACTTACTCTTCTTGGAACAAAAAACGACAATGGTTCGATAACAAGTTGTTCAGCATCAACACGAAATATCCGCATAATTTCGCATTGGAGTACGTTCAAACCACGTTTGGGAAGCAAGCACACTGCTGTATGTGCTCTGGAGCACGAGGATTCATTCAAATAAGATATGAATGGTGCCTCATTTAATAATTCATAAAATCGAATATTGGCATCACCCTAAAAAAAATGCTAATATCTGTAAGAAAAGCCGTAAGTTTAAGTTGTTAAATTGTGCAAATTAATAAATAAGTCCAAAAGCAAACTGATCTGCACCCGGTTGAAAACCGAACTTTAAACCTACCTTCCCGGCAATGTACAACAAACTGAGATCATTATCAACCATAGGCATGAGGAAACCGGAGCCACCATCGACATCCACAACAGCGAGTGGTACATTCAAAGACCGAGAATTATAAATTGCTATTTGTCGTCGGGTACTCCGTGAACTTCCAGTTGTTACAAGACGCTCAATGTTGTGTTCTCTAAGCGTTCCGTAAAATAAAACCCGTGAAAGCATAGTACCATCATGAACAAGCTGAGTACTACGCTGTTTTTCACCTGTGCGTGCATCATAAATTGATAATTCACGCAATTTGGTGGTTACCGCGAATTCAGAACAGTTATAGCTGAAAATTCATATTCAAGATCATTATTATTTATTATAACTTCTAGGTCGCTTATGAATATTTACAACACAACTTCCAAGATTAAATTTCAAGTTTTGTTAGAAAAAAAACATTTAGAAATGAAAAAGCTCAGAGTTTATTAAAAACAACTATGAATTCAAAGTCAGAGGTTTTTCTTCAGATTTATTCCAACTATCCTTGCCAAAACCTGTTCTCCTTCTTGTCTAGCATCATAATCATGCCAAATACCCATCCATACATCCTCAGCGCTAGAAACTAAAGTTAAAAAATAAAGAAGGGAACCTTAAACTAATTGAAACGGCATTGCAATCTTCAATTCTATATACAATTTCATCTGTTTCAATGTTCCACAGGACTATTCGACCATCTAATGATATCGAAAAGACAGCATTGTCAACTGTTGTATGCCACTCAATTGCAGAAACGCGTCGGGAATGAGCTCTGGATATTCGCAGACAGCTATAATGTAATAAAAAATTATGTTCAGTTTAAATAGATATATAAAGTTCCTTTCCAAAGCTAGGAGAAAAGAATTCATTGGCAAACAGTCTGAATGATTAGTTGTTGGAGACTTTTTTGAGTTAACCTTCTATAGATTCCACACAAAATCAATTGATATAATTTCCATAATAAATTTGTTAGACAAAGCAGCGTCAAAGGTTTAACATCTCACATGACTAACAGAGCAGAAGACTAACCGAAATCTCTGAGTGTGCCCTACAACACTTCTCTTACCCAATTTACAAAATTCGGTAATGGAGACAACAAATTTTCGCTCTCTTGACTTTAACTCTTGTAATTTCAGTAGTTAAATCTCATAAGGTGAAAAAATCCTAACCGAATTCTAAGCATATCATCAATATGCCAGATTCGAACTGTTGTATCGTGAGATCCGGTAGCTAAAACGTTATCATTAAAAGGGTTCCACTTCACATCACATACAGCGCCCTGAAATTAAAAGTAGTTTAAACTTTAATTATAACAGGAAAAGTGGAGACTAGAAGATCTACCGATCGCATTCCAGCAATATTTATTGGGCGATTTATATTCTCTTATTCTTAAGGAAATTTTTTAAATATATGCGATGAACAGTAACTAATACTACTTGGATGACAGAGAAGAGAGTAATGAAAAAAAAAAAAAAAAAAAAAAAAAAAAAATAGATCAATTAAAAAAGTCCTGAAAAGAGATATCCGTACTTCATGATCCTTAATTTTGCCAAGTTCCATCCTTCCTCGACCCATATGGCAAAGTTTGGCAACTTGAACAACGCCACCGGCAGGAACGTCGATTGCTAGTGCGATCATCTTTGGGTTCGCAGCCACTGCCAACCCATGTCCCGGCCCTGTGTCGTACCATTCACTGCGCCGTACACTTTTTGAATAAATGTGACGAAATCGTGAATATTTTAACTTCGATAAAGCTTCTGAAATTTGCTGCGAATCACTTTCTTCCCCTGGAGAAAACAAAAGTATAAAAAGGAGCATCATTTTCAATCACCCTTTTGCCCCTCACAAAAAATAAGAAAGTAATATAACAAGGAATTCGTGAATACATCACCTCAGAGCCTCCACCGTAAGGTTACAACTGGAATGAAATTTAACCTGTCATTTACGATATTTGCTATCAGCATTGTCAAATTACCAAAAATAAAAATAAAAAATAAAGAGAGAGGGAGAGAAAGTTTCGTTAAAAGGATAAAGCAAAGTCAAATGAAGAATTCAATAAAAAAAATCTACTGAAAAAGTAATCCCATCTGTTTAAATACATTACAACCGACTGATAAATCTTGCACTGTCGAGTTAAATCGCATACAGAAACAGTCATAACTATTGAAGCGAGAAATGAAAACTGTAGACAAGCCAATAAAGAAGCTATAGGCTGAAGTTGATGGATAAAATGAAAGAAAAGTTGTAGCTGACAGGTAAACCTGCAGAATTACCATTAGGAAAAGATATACTTTTTGGTACCCATCATCTAGAACTAAAAAATATTAATTAGAGCAATTTATCGAAAGTTTCTGTGTAAGTTCAAAGTTCACGGAATGCTTAAAACTTAATTTTGAACGTGTAGATAATAAAATTTGCAATTAAAGCCCACAATAATACTCACCGGACATAATTGTGTAAAGTACTTTTTTGTAAAACGCCACCAATGTTAGTCGAAATCGCCCATGGCGGGAAAGTAAACAGTAAACATCGCTGAAATGAAAAATTATGGAAAGGTGCAATTTTTTTTCCTTATTTTTTTTTTTTGAATTTAAGAAACTGTCGTACAGGAAAAATTTCATACAAACAGAAAAACAGCAAGACATGAAATGGAACCAAAGTGGCAGTGTACTACTAGTTTTAACGGTGAGCTGACGCACCGTGATATTTTAATTTCAGTGCAATATAGTGGACGTGTCTAGAATTTAATGAAGAGTCAAACGATAAAATTGCTCATTTTTACTACAATTATGATAAGTGCCCATGAAAAAAAAAAAGGATAATAATACATTAATTCATATCATGTAATACAGTTTAGTAAACTATAAAAGGTGAAGAATAATGTTGAAAACAGTCACTTTATAGTACATCTACGAAACGGCTGGAAAATTATGTTTTGTCCAGTTTAATTTAAGAATCTTCATGTTCATAAATAACACCTCCATTCAATCCTTCTATAATTTGAGATATACTAGGCAAAAAGAATAGTTGTAGTTCTTCGGGATAAAAAAGGCCTTAACATATCCTCAATCTTTCAAAGCCTTGAGCATTTTTTACCATTCTTTGAGATTTCGACGCAAACTCCTATCTATTTTTAAACTGACTGCTACAAACAAGTATACAAAATGCGCACATGTTTCTTCTTTTTTAAATAACTTAAATTTTATTCAGATCTCGATTTTACGCTAATACTCAAATTCATAATTAAGATGATAATGGAAAGGTAATATAACATTCGCTTACCTAAGCGAGAAAAAAGAAAAAAACACATTTCACCATCCTTTAACAGAGTCAATAAAGAATGAAGTTTGATGCGAATGAGAAAGTGATAAATCTTAATAAAGCAAACAAACAAACATTATCAGTGATAAAAGGCCTCCCACAAATATATTGCCAGAATCCTTCTACAAGCGATTGCTCTTTATTTCCCCTTCTTTCTGCACTCACATTTTAACTTACACTCGACAGCAATAATCAGGACAGACATTGTAAAACAAAAATAAAGAAGGGAAATTTGTAAAATTAGTACTTTATTTTTAAATTTTTAGGGCAATACATCATAGGTTCTAAAAAAACGATTTGTTCCAAGAAAAAAAAAAAAAAAAAAAGTAAATNATAGAAATTTGACTATTAAGCATTAAGCTAATTCAAATCCCTATAGCAATCAAAAAAAAACACCACATAATCAAATATCAGACATTTTAAAACACTCAACTGGTCTAGAAAAATGATAAAATGCAGAGATGTAGTAGCATCGTCGCACCACCAATCAGCAATCGAAATATAAGAACAATATATTGATGACTGGCTCGTTCACTCTACTGATATGTAGAAATTCTAAGCTCATTTATTAAAATCTATGCGCGGCTGTTTTCCACTGAATATACTAATCACTTCTAGCATAACACAGATCAGTCGAGTCTAGCTAGTAATTTCAATATGAAAATATTTTAAAAACTAAATCATCAACGATATTTGTTTAAATTATGTAAATTATTGATTAATTAGTGAACCGAACTGATGATTTCAACAGATAATATATAAAATATATTTAAAAATTTATTTTAAATATACTGAATCATCTGTAATAGATTCCTCCAGAAGATGACGTAATCTAAACAATCACAGTGCTTTTGAACCATAAGCTATGCGATTACATCCACTAACAGAAGACAGAAAGGAATAAGTATTACTCAAAAAAAAGAATTGTTTTGATACAATACAAAAGTTGAAATATTTGAACGTAGAGTAACTTCAATCCTTTTCACAAAATTAAACATTTCATAGATTTCCAACATTGGCTGAAAAAAATAAATAAAAAAAAAAACAAGATGTAGTTTTAATCCTACCTTGGAACGATAAAAATTGCAAACGGCAATCATATTTAAATAGGATTCTATTATTAATGAAAAATGAAATCTTCATAAAAAAGAAAAAAATAACTAAGGAGGAGTAATTGGTAAATTATTTTTAAAATCACCGTCAGTTTTCCGGAAAAACAAGAGAAGCTTGTCTGCAGATCATGAAAAGAAATATGTGAATAGAATGATAAAAGATAAGGAAAGAGTCATTCATGTAAGATCAATAAGTGTGAATGATTTAATAAATCATCGGATGTGATAAATGTGAAGATAAAGGGAATCTTTTCTAAATAACGAACTAGCAGAAATGGTAAACAGCAAATGATATAAACAGATCACTTCCTTTTATGAAACAATATTTATCAAAATGATCAGAGAGCGAAGATATCAGATCAATCAGCACCACTTCACCATTTATTCAAATGTTTGTCTTTTGTAGATAGAACAAAAAAAACACAGGATTCAGTCTTGCTGAGTGAATTTTTCACTAGATTAGTAAATTTGTCAGGTTTATCTTCGAAACTCGACTTTATATGCACCTTAAGAGGTCAAAAGAATGACTGCATAAAAAACCAACAAAGGTCAACAAGAACGCGAAATTTGACAAATCCAAATAAATTATTAAAAAAAAAGAAAAAGAAAAACAGACTGAATTTCAGCAAAGTGCATTGTCATTAAATTACAAACAAAAAAAAAAAAAAAAAAAAAAGGAAAGGAAGAAAGAAACCCGATCATAAATATCATAAAATAAGCAATATTTAAAGCTTTCGTAAATTAACCAAATAGTGGTGCACTGCATAACACACTGTACAGCTTTTATCAACTTCTTGCTTATGCTAAATCATATTTTCAAGCAATAATAAATATTAATTAATTTTTTTAAATTACCTATATATATATATATATGCTATCGAATTTGTTGCTTGAACGAAAGATAACTAGTATGCTATTTTAGAATAACTAATAATAATACAAATAAATATTAGTAAATATATANGTTATCGAATTTGTTGCTTGAACGAAAGATAACTAATATGCTATTTTAGAATAACTAATAATAATACAAATAAATATTAGTAAATATATANGCTATCGAATTTGTTGCTTGAACGAAAGATAACTAATAATAATACAAATAAATATTAGTAAATATATATAACTAATAATAATACAGTAATATAATATAATTAATGATAATAATACAGATAGATAATTAATACACTAATCTGCTTTTTTTTTTTTGCTTATTAAGCCTAATATAGCAAATCAATAAGGCAATTTAACAGATTTATATTAAATTTTAGCCAGCTAGTATGCAAGTAGAACGAAAAATGGTTGCGGCTTTATCAGAATCGTTGGAATATTGACAAATGTGGCAGGAATCCGAGAAGAGGACGAATGAATAGCTCATTTTTTTTTTGCTGCAGAATAGAGGAAGTGTTCGTTCGGTGACCGAACTAACTTTAGTCTCTTCCCTTTCTTTCCATCCATTTCATTTCTCCTGGAATTAAAAGACTTCTTTCATCGAGAATCGCTCACACTTCTCTTCTTCTCCAAATCATTCTTACATTGCTTAAAATTTTCCACAAGTTATTTTTATTGCTTAAAAAAGAATGAGAAATATTTGTTTTTAAACTTTTTCTTTCCATTTGGAGGCCAATAGATTTCTAAATAAATACTGGACGAAAAGATACTGCAAATATTTTCACATTACTAGAATTGAACAAGCTGAACTGATGTTAGATTTTATAAACTGTGAAAAGGATATATTTTCTCATTGTTAGAATTGAAAAAGGAAGTACCATTTTGTACGGTCACGAACTGATCATTAGCTTAAACCTCTAACTGAATTTCTACATAGAAATATGGTAGTTTCCGAAATAAAGTGTTTTTTTTTTCGTGGTTAAACTTTTATTAAATTATTAAAGGAAATTTGAAGCAGAAAAGAGAGAATTTCTCGCCAGAAATTGTATTTTACGGTGCACTTCCTTAATCATTCTCACTTTACGAGTTAAGCGATTAAGGAGCACTTTTGTTGCTATCTGTGATGGAAACTATATAATTAATTTGTTAAATTAAATAAACTAAAAATCTTGTATTCTTCAATTTTCAAATTTTTTCGTTAATTTTCCAGCAACCGTTTTAGCGATATTTTTCTTTTAGTCATGCTCCAGTGAAATGACGAAAATGTCCCACCGAAAAGAACTGTTACGATAATACAAAACAATAATTATTCACGAAAAACCAATCCTTAAACCAGGCCGAAACTTTCAACGAAAATTTGAAAAGTCATGAATGAAGATAAAATGACATCACTTTTATGCAATTTTTTTCCCTGGTCAAATTCATGCATGTTCATAAATTCCCAGTTGAATGAAAATTTTTACAAGCTCTAAACTGTAGCGATTTTCACGACATTTAAAATTATGTTAAATTTGAAGATGAGCTTAGTGACCATCAGTTTTTGGACTTGACATATTTGATGAGAAATGATCGTTACCATAAATGAATCGCCAAGCTTAATCCTCGAAAAATTACATGTTATATTTGAGGGAAATTACAGACATGGTGTGTAATCAGAGAAAAAGCAATACCAATGAGATATTTTAGGAGGAAATATAAAATGAAATAAACAGTCCCATTTCACGCATTAATGCTGTCTAAAACAATGCCGTTAAGAAGGGAAATTTCATGCAATAATAACAATAATACACCATCATACCTCATAAGTGGCTCACAAGTAAAGCTTTTCTAACAGGGAAATCGATGCCTAAACACTCAACTGAAGCAGATATACCCACACAGACATATACACATCGCATATATCTTTACTCCAATGTCTGGACGTGTTTAATTCCATTATTGTTGCATTTGTGTGCCTTTCAGTCTATTTGTCCGTCCAGGAAGCAAAGGACATTAAGCCTAAGCCATATCTCTGGCAAAAAATCGTTACGCTATCATTAGTATCCTCTGAATTTACTTGGGGAAGGCACTTTTAAAGCTTCGGGAAGTACCATTTTTACCAACCTGCAATCTGTTCTGACGGAACGGAGAAGGGTATCACACAGAATTAGCGAAATAATAAAAAACAGTATAGTAGGTTAGAGTGTAAGAAAGTGAGTTTGGATCCCGATTCATCGTTGTCAGTGGAAAGCCTGCAGTAGTCAAATGCCTAATTAACTAAGTACACAACCAATAGAACTGGTGGTAACAACAGTAATAAAGCCGCTACTGCTACATGTTATTCGTGATAACTGAGACTATGCACATATATATATCTGAAGTGGTGAACCCGAGATGTGCCTGGGAATGGCTATTGTGTCTGCAAAGTTTTGTTTTGAAAAACTAGACAAAAGTATCATACTCTTATAAGCAAACGATGCACACTGCACCGTTTTTTTCATTACCAATAAAGCATTTTCTAAGTAAAGTGCAAGGATTCAGAGAATGAACAAGTGAACGAAACTAAGGAAATAATATAATTGGCAGGTACGAACTTTCACATTTACACATCAGCACAACACACTAAAGGAAGGTACAGATAAAGAGAGAAATGGAATAAAACGTCAGAAAATCAAAAGTTTTATCGGTTTGTAAGATAGAAGCATCGACTGGTGGAAGAAAAAAAGTTGATTAATCAAAACAAAGTTGCAGGAAAATGACAAAACGGACGAAGACAGGTTAAAAAAGACTCTGTGAAAATTTATCAAGAGTAGAAGGACTTACACCAGTGCAAAAAGAAGTGAGAAGACGGCTAGGTAAATAAAAATACACATGGGACTGAAGAATATTGTCAACAGAAAAATTGAAACTTATTGCCACTGCCAGCAACAACGAGACAAAGGAATCAAGTCGTTTAAAATCCGTGTTGCCCCCTTGCTCATGATAAAATAACACAACTATGACAACAAAAATGCAGCAAAAGAGGGTGTAATGAAACGGAAGAAAAGATTCGACTGAATTCTATGGTTAATGGTGAAAAAAAAAAAAAAAAGAAATAGAAGAAAACATTAATCACAGATAGAAAGCAGAACCAAAATTATGACAGAAGCCAACGTATGCTACAATAAACGAAGTCATAAAAAAAGAGATGTAGGTGAACAACAAATAGGTTCAATAAAAAGCTCCGAAAAATAACTGCAATTTTACAAACTCTAAAAGCTCAACAAATCCGACTATATATGTCAAAACTCCCATACATATATGCAAAACGAAAAAATTCACAAGTGATTTCTTTTTTTTTTTGATTGTGAACGATAACAGTAAGGACATGAAGATCAATAATTAAAAGTGAAAACTTGTTAAATTATATTTCAAGATTCTAACAAGATAACTGTAAACGCAGTGTAAGATAGGAATTAATTATGGAATTAATAAAAGAAAAAGGAAAAAAACTCACACACAGTGGAGGGAACAAGGTGCAGATTTGTAGCACTGACAGAATAAAGAACTGAAGAGCTCTTCTGGAAGTTGGAAATGTCCTAGAAAAATATCATCCTAGCCAAAAACTTTCTAATAATGTTTCAAAACATCAGTTCAACACAAAAAACTGCTTTTACAACCTGAAGTCTGCTGTGATGATTGATGATCAAGTATTAAACAGAAAGACCTAATTTCGTTCAAAATAAAACAGAAAGAAATTTTTAAAATGTCGGTGTCCTAAATGAAATTTTGATTTCAAGATCTGAATAAACATGTTCTCACCGAAATAATAATCTTTCATCTAAATGGGCTATATTAATACATATGAGTAATGAAGCACAGAACCAAGTTTTTCCTTACTGACCGCTAGATCTGTTCATTTAAGCAATCAATCATGCACTAACAAGGGAATGTTCCTTATGTTTCTCTTTTTAAATTTAAATTTAAAATTCTGGGATGGGTTGACTTGCGCATATTGCATTAAATCTTAAAACACAAATGAAACGGGAAAATCTAGGACGAAATTAAACAATCCAATACACTAGAATTTGAATTTGATTATTTAAAAAAAAAAAAAAAAATTGAAGGATTCGAAATAAAAAAAGCTGAACCTTGTGTTGCAAATAACTCAAAGTAAGAAACGAAGTGATTTACAATAAGTAAACAAACTGATGTCAAATGAGCCGTAGTACAATGAATTGTATTTGCATAAGGTATAAGATTTAACAGCATAACCTCCTTATGTTACCCTTATGTAAAGATTGGCAATCAAGATGAAATGTTTACTCTTACCTATAAATTTTTGCACCAGGTATCTAACAATGGATTAAATTTGAAAATTCAAAACTCTGAACCAAATAAATGCATCAGTGAGAAAGATAATTAAGTTAAAAAAATAAGGCCAAACAATATCAGGAAAATCAACATTAAGAAATCAAATAGACGAACATTGACTAATTTATTACGTTCAATATTTTAATTCAAGATTTCTTAATCTAAACTCAATAACTGAAGTACAAGCTATCAGTGTGATACCAGTAAGCTAATTAGTAAACAAACACATCACGAAGGCTACATTTCGTCCATATCAAAAAATCAAAAAAGCCGCCTTAGTCCGTGACATTTTCCTGTCCCTTTATGCAAATCATCGAATTCATGTCTCAAGCTTGTTTCATTTGATTGTTGCGTAGTGGGAGGAAGATTAGCAATGGTAGCATTTGTCGCTTGTCTGTTGTTCTTCAGACGAAAGAAAGGAGTAAATATCTTTTTATTTCGACAATTAAACATCTCCTGCAAGGACAAAAGTCAAAGAAGAAAAAAGAACTCAAACTTGTGTTCTGTAGATGAAGCTTTGTTGAGATTCTCATACAATTTATAGATATGAAATTTATGTTTATTAGTGTTATTAATGATACCTAGAATGATTGGAGGATACTTTGACAGCTTGCCAAACAAATCACTAGCATGGATCTTTCATTGCTCATTCGAAACTTAGACAATTTCCCTGTGCTCTTCTCAACGGTGGATCTAGAATGAACTATTAGGTCAAATTACAGCACCAAAATATAGTTCAAACATCAAAGTAAACTTACCGTAGACCGTTTTTACTACTGCCACCCGCTAAGTTATTTACAATATTCTCGTACTTTTCATCATCACTGACGCAGCACTATTCGTTTATTTCCCTACTATCTAATCATGTTTCCTAATTTTCTCAAGTTTCTCTATCCTCCTGTTACTGCTCTCACTGTTCCGTAATAACTAACTAGTCAGTATGTTTTCACATCGTCCAAGCTCAGATTAGAGTGATTTTAAGTCTACTGAAGCATAAAATTGTGTGTTTCTTCAAGTTGGGGTGCTATTTGATGGCTGTTTGAGGCTGGAGATGTACTGATGAGACTGGACAAGGTTTTGAGCCTGGAGAAGCTTCGGTCGTTCCCGAGTAAGTGTTTAGGATGTCCTGAAATGACTGCATCATTCGGATTTACTTTGCCTGTGGGAATTGTACTTTGATTTCGTCTTGGTAATAAATTCTTACGTTAGAAATGAGAAGCAAACTGATATCTGTTGTTCCTGTGTTAATGAAACTTTCAAATACATGTTCGCGGCCAATAATTTAAGTGGAAGATTGTATGAGAGATCGAGATGCGATTCTCGCTGGTAAGACTGAAGATGCCAACAAACACGAAACTATGGCAAGATCCGGTACTGGGATACTTCGAAACGCATGGGAAAATGGAATTCATTGCTGGAGAAGACTATGGCATTAGCGATGAAGAGAAGAAGGTAAGTCAGTTCTAGCTGTTAAAAGTTTTGTCAAAGTTGCGGAAAAGTTTAATTAAGTAGCCAGTGTGAATTTCTTTCAATACGCTTGATTGGATGGCGTCATAGATTTGAGTCATGACTGTTAAGGATAAGTTTTTGTTTATCTGTGCAGCATTGCCAGACCATATGTTGGAGTGGTTTTCTTTGTCATTTACTGCAGCAGATTTTATTATTAATCCGTGTTTGCCAAAATCTTCCGGTTTTTCATGTCAAAAGTTTGGTTTGCTGCTAATGTTGACATCCTTGTAATTACTTTTCTGATTTCAGGCTGTTTTATGGAGATATCGTTTAAAGGAAATTCTGAAGAAAGAATATCTGAGACGAGAATACGACCCACATACCTTTAAATACAGAGTGAGTTGTTTTTGTGAAGGACTCTAGTGTAGGTTTGCTCTTAGCGCGTGAGATTTCCTTATGCTTCTTTTTGACTAGAAAGCAATAATAAGAAAGGTGGTGGAGAAGACATGCAAGTCCTTGCTGATTATGATGTTTCCGCATCAAGATCAAGGCTTGGTGTATTGAATGAGTTTTTTTCTGTTCAAATTTGTGAATTCTTTTCCTACACTAACAGCTTGTATTGCAGGAAGGGGTAGTAATTGATCCAGCCGTGTTCCGTTGGTATTCGGCGAATGCAATGCAATATGAATTTTTCCGTTATACTCCACGGTCTGTGTTCCTGTACGCTGGCTCATTTTTCCTTGTATTCTACATCCTGGTCAGAATGATGTTCCAGTTTGAGGTATGTTTTGGAAATTGATGTGTTTCCACTTTTTTTTTTTTTTTTTTGCTTCTGTTAAAATATAGACAATGCAGTCGGTGGTATGGATAAAGAACGAGAAGGCATGACGCCTTTCATAATTTACCTTTTCTTGCGTAGTTGACGATTACTGAATTTTATTAATTTTTGTTCATGAAAAGATCTTTTCTTGCTTTTAATATAAACATGATCGTTCTATTCACTGAGACTTCAATCAGGTTTGCTGGATTGGAAATTGAATCCATCAAAATTTCTATCCTAATAAAATTTTCAAAAATTTAGGATCGTAGCCGTGACATGTGCTTAGATGGCGAATTGTTGTGGTGGGATCGTATGTATAATCGTCATGTGAACACTTGTGGCAATTTCCATTTCAGTCCAACATTTGTAAATTAGATGCCAGTTTTGAGGTCCCAACTCATCCTTTATATATTGTGTATAAATAGATAAATGGTTCCGTATCTGTTCTGATTTCTATTTGTTTATATCGAGATATATTAAAACCGTGGATGCACCCATAAAGCTTGAAGTGTATTGTACTTGCTGTCAAGACATTTGTATACATAAAATTTGAAACGTCCCAGAGAATAAATTTCTAAATTTAAAGCCTAGCAGATGTCGCAGAAAGTTGTTCTCTAAATTTAAAGCCTAGTAGATATCGTAGAAAGTTGTTGGAGCGTCTAGGCGGTGTTTTTTTTTTTTTTTTTTTTTTCAACCTTGTGACATGAGGTTTCAAGTATTACTAAAATTTGGATACTAATATGTTCGTTTGCTAAATGGTAAGTTGTGATGATATTCTGGAGCTGAGAGATACGTATCTAGTAGGATCGATAACGGCTCTCGTTTATCCATCACTATTTGAGTAGACTACTTCAGGTGCTCGTGATTGCTTCTTTTTATACCTGACAATTATGGGAACGAGAGCTGTACTTAAGACTATTCGTCAGCATATTGATGCTAAGGAATTCGATAAAGCTGGAAAGATTATTGAGGTGTGTTATTTTTAGTTGCATAACATCTGTTTCAGGAAGATATGGGTGCTAAGCCTAATCACGAATCCATAGAACTCTTATATTTTCGGATTTTTTTTTGCCAGTGGTGAAATCCTACCTTACTTCCAATTCTCTAGACCTAAAAACGGTTTTGTCCTTCCGGTTATTCAAATCCTTCAAGTATCATTTATCACTGTTGTTAACATCTGGCAGCCTAAGTTTTCCACTTACTGATTTCAGGATCTGTTGAAGCAGGATGTGTCTGATTATCTGTTGTTCGTCTTTGCAGCAATTACAAGTGGGGAGGTTGGCGATAATGCGCAAGCAATTAGTTACTATAAGAAAGCAACCGAACTTGATGGAGAAAAACCTTTAGCATGGCAGGGATTGTACAAATTATATGAACAAAAGAAGTACGATGATTTGGAGCATGTCCTAATAATTATCAAGAAATTACTGCTTCTTCCAGGGTATGATGATATTTTATTTAGATGTGGTTAGTTAATTTAAACTTTTTCTTTTTGCATTGGAAATGCATTTGAAAATGCCTTGCATTTGGACTCTGTAATTTTAGTTCTTCCCAGATTTCATCATAAAATCCTTTGTTCTATGAAGTCCTTCAGATTCTTTCCAAGATTTTTCTTTCGCTTCTATTGTTTCATGCTATTTATGAATTTTAGCTTAACATCAGAAAAGATCTCTATTTATGAAAAAGAGCTGGGTTTTATTTTGCTGAAATTGAAAAGGTTTGATGAAGCCTTTTCAAATCTCGACCTATTAAATGACGATAATTTTTGCTGTGAAGCACTGAAAATAGTTGTTCGTGCTGATGACTGGAATGGGAATCGGAAGGAACTGGTAAATATTTGAATTTCTTCCAACTAGGTTCGGATTGTTTTAACTTAAGATTCCTTTTTTATCTTTCCTTTTCCCTTTAACCTTATTTCCAGGTAGAAAAATGTTTGATCAGAATGGATATTAACAAACTGAATGTTAAATTACACCAGGATTGCGCAGTGTTGCGTTGTTCTTGGGCAGAGGTGAGCAGTTTTTTGCGAAATCCTACCAATTTTAGAATTTTCTTATCTGAAATTCTGCGTGCTTCTATTTGCTATCATCGTGATTCCCCATTATCAATTAATAAGGAGCTTATTTAGACGTTGGAAGAAATAGAAAATGTTTTGAATTGGCATGCTCGATACATTTCACTCGATGATGAACGAATAATTGATTTATTGCGATATCTCGTTATAATTTCATATCTCGAGCGACGTCAAATAGATCGTTTGAGCGGTGTTGTCGATATGCTGAAAAATGCGATAAAGAGAGAAACAGAATTTGGAATTTTGCTAGAACATATTCAAAAAGTAGAAATGGCATTATCAATCAAAAATATTGATGAAAATTTGGAGAGGAATGCATGTAATTGGTAAGTTGACTCTATCTATTCGGATCATTTTAAAAATAAAGAAAGAGACAGTAAAATAAGCTGAAACGATCAGCTGTAAACTGAATAGCTACAGCTGATTGCATACTTCCAAATAATATTTAATTTGCTTTTGTCTTTCCAAAGAAGAAGTAATGTTTTTCTGAAGCTTTGAGGACTTATACTGATGCTTCTAATTGAAGTTTTCTTTTTATATCCAAGTCAGGCATATTTTCAGGCCTTATATCGGTTTAGCTATTCCTTCACTAATCGTTCAGGAACGATATGAGCAAGTCTTGTCTCTTCTGGATGTAGTGGTCCCACAGGTGCATCCTGCAATCACCAGGGCTTTAAATAAAACAATTTTCGGTATTAGATGTGAAGCACTCTATGGTATTCATGATGACAGTTCACTGGTGCAATTACAAGTATTGCTGTCTGATAGTTCAGGCAGTAAACGAGTACCCAGGAACATACGGCTTGCAGTAATAATTTTGATTTGTCTTGAATGAATCCCAAATGTTTGTGTGTAAAATCTGATCAAATTTAATGCTTGAATTAGAAAAAATATGCTGCATCTTCGGTTTTTTCCGATGGTATGTGAAAATTCTGATATGGATGATGCATCAAAAATGAAAACAGTGCAAGAAGAGAAATATGAAGAGCCTGCTGAGGAGATGTATTGGAAGGCTATGGTATTGAAAAACTCAAACTCAGAGGAATCCTTGCGAGGTGAGAAATAAATTACTGGATTTGGGTGATTTGTTACACGGTTAACTGTGCCTGACCGGTGAGTCAGTGCATCAAATCTCTAGGTAATCATACGGTTACATGTCGGACTTGGTTGCTTCCTGAAAGGAAAATGATTCCATTTATCAAGCATCATTCCATCTCTCCACTGGTTATACTATTGTCCTCCAGTCATCATTCCATCTCTCCACTGGTTATACTATTGTCCTCCAGTCTTCTAACTTGGTAGTTTTTGATTTCGTAGTGTTTTCCTAGCCGTTTGAAGCTTTTGGATTGATTGCCCTGTCTTGCTTCGAGCTTCTTTATTCGCTACTGTCGCCTTAGACTTGATGTAACATTTAGAGAACTACATTTTTTTATAAATTTTGTTTGTGCATAACTCATTTTGCTTTGAGTGTTGCTCACGAATTACTTCCATTTTACGCTTGTTGCTTAGAGGATCTCACGTTTTTCCATAAATTTAATAATTTACCACTTATTTTCTCTTGTGATTCACTTCTGTTTGTGCTTTTTGTGCTTTCCTTATTTCTTCCTCATCATCAGACCGTTTGTTAAAATGGTGCTGTTTCAGAAGCAAAATCTTTAGCGGAAAAGGCTGTAAAAATTAATCCAACGTCATGGGAATCGGTATTGTTATTTGGCGAAATTTCTTTAAAAATGAAAACAGACGATCCATGTGCTACATCAGCGTTTCTGAAGGTTTATTTATGTTGTAATTTTTTTTTTGGAAATTGCATAGTTGTAAGCGGCTCTGCAGATTCTTTATTCCAGTTGAAGTTTATGTTAAAAGCATAATGAAAGAAAGAATCGAAGGAAGAAAGTACGTGCATTTTTGAGTCCTATTTCCGGAAAATTCCAGTTTGCTGAGATGTTCACTATGATTTTTGCACTTCGTGCCATTGTACATTTGAAATATGTAATATGTGCAGTAACAAGAAGTGTTAAAATCTTGAAAGTTATAAACTAATATTTTGTTTTCAAGTGAAAATTATTTAAATTATCAGGTTATTCAGCAATATCAACACTACTTTTTTCATTTCAGGCCGCAAAACTGAATCCATACAGCAGCAAAGCATTCTTTTATTTGGGATTGAGTTTGAAAACAAAAAATCGACTTAAGGCTATAGCTTGTTTGGAAAGAGCGGCAAAAATACGTCCAAAATATGACGAGGTAGTTAATTGTAACTAGGAGTTCCTGTCAGTTTTTTAGTACTTTTTATTTAATTTAACTGCAAATTATAAACTAGATAAAGTTAATAGGATAAAATCAAATATCTTTAAACAGTATTAATGAAAAATTCCCTTCATCTAAAGAAACTGATTTGAAAAGCATTTTTGTTATATTTTGTTGATGCATTTTTTCTTAACTTCTATTCTTTTATGTTAGTCTTTTATTTTTACTTTCCGGCATATAGAGAATAATTATCTACAATCATTTTTTGCTATTATTATTTTATTTTATTTTCTCTATTTTTCTTTCAAAGGTTGCAAAGCTATTAGATCAATTAATGACTTTGGAAGGCCGAAACGAAGACCTACTGAAATATTTATTACAATATTCGAAAACAGTACCCAGTGCTGTTTGGGCCCGGAAACGATTGGCATCGTTGGAACTTCAGATAGGAAATGTAAATTGTATCATTTACATAAACTACTTTCTTTGATTAAATTTTTCAGTAACCTGCAATAAAGTATTTCCAGAAATTTCTAGGTTTAGTAACACTCTAACCAGCGACTGAAATGAAATGTTCATGTCACCTTTTTCATGCATTCTTCGTGCTGGTGCCTAAATGTAGTTCAAGCAGAAAAAAAAAATGATTTGGTGTTCTGTTCCAATGCTCAAAAAAACTTTCAGTATCAAATTCTGAGGAAGATAATTGGAATTTTTTCTCCTCAAGATAAGATTTTTGTAGATTGATGCAGCGATTGATCATATGCAGCACATTGTTATACTGGATAAGGCAGATGCTGATATTTGGGTTGCATTAGGAGATGTTTATAAGAAACGTGGAAACTATCAGTGTGCTATTAAAGCCTACAAGGAAGCGATAGAAATTGAACCAACAGATGAGATTGCTCAAATTCAAGCTAGTCCTTATTTCATTACTTGTTCCTTCTCCCATTTCGTATTTTCTTTTCTTGACATTAACAGCTTTTCCTTTTTCACTTTGATCTTCTTAAAATCCATTCCCGATTTTTTTTTGTTACTTTGATTTCCTGATGTTTCTGTTAATGACTTACACTGGAAGACAGGAAAACTCTGCTGGAGAGCTTGTAAATGAAACAAAAATTAAAAACTTCTAAAAAGTGAAATAAGAATTAAAATTGAGCAAGTAAGAACTGTTATAGCCTGAGATGATACGGAATGCAAATTTCAAAAAAGAGTGTTTCTTCAGCCTACAATTTAATTAAAGATTATTATTTTGAACAGTGAAACATCACTCACTCTAATGGGATTTGGTATTATCATGGTACGGTCAAAAATTTGATTGTTTTTAGTTTATTCAAATGTGTCAAATTACTGGTCAATTAGACGAAGCGATTCAACAATGCTTGAAACTGGAAAAACTCGTCGAAACCGGGAAAAGTAGCACAGATTGTATTTATTTGTTGCATGCGAAATCAGTATTGAAATTAGCGCAAAAATCGCCATACTCCTTGCAATTTGATCTCCTAAATCAATTTTTCGATTTGGTTGAAAAAATTTTCGACCAGAAGCAGGAATTTATATTATCTTTCAAACTGGCTGGAGATGCGTTATTGCTGGCGTCCAGATACCATATTGATACTTTCCAACGTTTCAAATTTCCGAGGATTTGGAAAATTGGATTAGTACTGGATGCAGTTGAACTAGCCATTCGTTTCTATTGCTCCGTAGTAAAAGCGCATCGAAACTGGGATGGTGCATGGAATGATTTGGGTATTGCTCTATTCCGAAAATGTCAAGTAACGGGAAATAATTCAGAATGTGCAAAGTAAGTTCACTTAATTGCTTATTCATTCTGTTAACAATTTCTAAGTATTTGCTTACTAAATGACCTTGGGATTATATTTGAAATGAATAGTTACATAATGTCGAAAACCTAATAAAACAAAGATGATAAATGAAATTTTATCATAAGTTCAACAATTGAGCTGAATTTTGTCTTTTTCCTAACACTTCGTCCATTAAAAGTGCAGCAGAGCTGACATAATTTTTGTTAAAATTTTTTTTGAACGGAATTTTCTTCTTTTAGACTCCTATAAATTATGGGTAAAGCTGTTGCAGTTATTGATATTTAAAGTGAAGCTGTTTTAATCCTCTGAGACAAAAATTGCTTTGATGGAGTCGTGATTTAATTTAATCTTTTGAGTCAAAGTATAATTAGTGTTTCATCTGTACTACCGTTTGGTTTAGCTGTTGCGCAGAACTGTAAAATGAAAGTTTTCATTCGAAGCATGAGCTGGTTTATTTAGCACTGTCGAGTGTTTCAAACGTGCCATCAAACTGAGCTCATCAAAAACAATGAAATCTGCCTACTGGACAAATCTTTCGGAAGCAGTTGCTCTTTCAGGGAATGCCTTAATGATTCAACATTGCCTTGTGCGGGCATTACAGCTAAACACACGAAACGATACTGCTTGGTTTTTGCTTGGCTTGTTATATATGAAGTTCAGTAAGGTACGTATCCTTCGAGATCTTTCAATTTTATTGTGGCGACGATGAGAAATTTTTTGCTGATATGGCGAAACATGTATATCACTTTTAGAAGTAAAGATATGACTAGTTCACGCATGCCAAATTTAAAATACTCTTTATGCATTTGAGTTATTTTAATCATATTGTTGAAATTGCAGTGCGATTTAGCACGACAGGCCCTCAATATGGCTCAGAGAATCAATCCTGAGTCAGCCGAAATTTGGTGTGCTATGGTAAATATTGAAGTATTTTCCTATGATCTCCACATATTGTAACATGACATATGACACAATATACAGAAAGTAACATCTAATTTATCTCCAAGCTCTTTTTGGAGAAGCTGATATTTTATGAAGTTTGTAGAGGTGCTGCCATGAATTTCCAAGTCAAAGGAAATTGATTGGAAATAACCTGACATATTATTGCTTTATATTTTAGATAGTAAATTATAGGCTGCAATGGCAGAAGCGGAAAATCATTATGATGCGATGGATTTATACAGACATTCGTTAACTTTCAAGCCAACTGTAAATTTTCAATTTCTTATATTTTTGGATATAGTTTATACAAATTTGGCGTTGAAATTTTCGTTCAAATCGTTTAATAGTAGTGCTGCTTTATAAGATTTTATCAAGTGAATATTTTACAAGAGAGTTATCTGTTATATATAATATATATAAATATATATTCCAGGAGTTAGCAGTGAAAAAGTATACATATTATCTTATGAAAAATTTAGCAGAAGGAAAACAAACTGATAATGCAACGATGTTCGATTTTGAATCTGTCCACGAAATTATTGGTCTGTTTTCTATTTAACTTATTCAAGGTGTGAGTTTTCGAAACTGAGATGTTCTAGTACTTCAACTTTGAACCATATTCTTATATCCTGTTTGTATGCAATTGTGAGACTTCTGTAAGCCTTATCGTTAGGCATGCCTAGACCTCCTCGTACTGAGAGTAATAGAATTCGCTTTCCTGCTAGTAAATTCATTTTCATGAATTCTTTTCAGGAATAAGTAAACGCACTGATGAATTTATTTTCTTCGTAAGTTTGTTGGCTGAGCACTTTTGGTATATGGATTATGCCGTACATTATATCAATTACTGTCATGATTGGCCAAATGAAGATGTTTGTAGAGTACATAAGCAACGAATAGCATTGCGGAGGTAAAATCTAACTTCGTGGCTTTTCAGTAGTCTCAGTGCCTTTTTATTATCTTTTTATTATTATTAATTGGTGAAGTTATTTCATGGAATTGTTCCGAGGCTTTTGGAAAACTATATAGTTGTTAAAGAAATAATCAGTTACTTGCTTGACTTTAAACTCTACCCTCTAGAAGTTAAAAAAAAAACAGAAAATTTATAAATTTTTGTTTTTTTTTTTTGTAATCTCTATTTGTGATTAGTGTTTTTGTTATAGTGGTGACCATCATTTGTTGGAAAAAGTTGGCACAATTCAAAACTTGTCTCTTTTATATTCATCGACTACATCCGAAATTTATGGTTTGTTTATTATTTTTTTAGTGCAAGGTTTTGGCCATCCTGCACATCTTAAATTAAGATGAATATATGATTCTGGTTACAGTGATCATTTAAAAAAAATTACAGATAAATTGTTGCGCGAATGTCCAGTGTACGCGCATCTTTTTTCGGCAGTTGAACGAGGTGATGTCAAATGTTTTCGTGAAATTTCGATGAATTCTGAAAATAAAATACAGCTTCCTCTATTTATTGCTGCCGCTCTTTATTTCCAGAAAGTGAGCATTCCAAAGAATCAAATTTTTCGTCTTCTTTAACAGTCCGTTAACTGTATTGTCTTTATAAGGGTGATAAACCTTGACGCAAATTTAATTTTTGGTATCTACAAATTTTCGTTTACTTCCTTTTCTGAAAAATTTTTTATATCCATGACTGCTGTAAGTATAGCTATGAATACAAAATAGTGAAAACCTGTCGCTAAGAACTGTGGAAACTGTTT
The DNA here is from genome assembly GCA_003640385.1 of Setaria digitata. NCBI lineage: Eukaryota > Metazoa > Nematoda > Chromadorea > Rhabditida > Setariidae > Setaria > Setaria digitata. The sequence goes on from RCAB01000029.1 coordinate 258,603, forward strand.
AAAATAATTGTGTTTCGTTACAGTTTTATTGGATCCCGTGCGAGTTAGTCCTCTTTAATGTTTAACTNAACTGCTGTAAGTATAGCTATGAATACAAAATAGTGAAAAGCTGTCGCTAAGAATTGTGGAAACTGTTTAAAATAATTGTGTTTCGTTACAGTTTTATTGGATCCCGTGCGAGTTAGTCCTCTTTAATGTTTAACTGAGATATTATATAGTGAAAAAATTTACTTTGAATCCTTCAAATTTTACAATTGGCATATAATAGCTTCAAATCAGTGGAAAACGCGAAATCTTACGATGCTTCTTAGGGATGCTTCTTAGGATAATATTAATTTTTCTGCTGTTTATCCGATAGAATCGCATTATGTAGAAGGGGGAGTATAGAATTTTTAGAATTTTCTTTAGAATTTCTTAAAGTCCTGCAATAATTGTCTTTTTTTTTCAGAATCTAACCGACGAATTCGTTAGTGTTCTGCGCGATATAAGGCCACGTCATGAAATTGCTCTCGTTTATCCCACTTGTAGTAAGCAGGATGATGAAACTGCTGAATGTGTTAGTGAAATACCTGAGGAGTTAGGCGAGAAAATTATTGTACGATATGACAACATGTCAAAAGTAATTTCTATATAAATTCCGAAAGATTTCACTATTAATTTCTTCCTTTTTAGCAAACTTTGTTGAAATTCTTAACACATAGTTCTCATTAACGAAATTTGATTGCTGTGAGAGTATTAAGCATGAGCTGTGCTTGAGTTATTGTATTTTAATTAATATTGCTCAGGTAAGATGTAAATATTCAGAATGCTATCAGTGAAGTTGAGTAATAAGTTATGCAGTTCATCACTTCTAAAATAAATTCTTGAAATTATATTTCAGAGATTATGCGATTTGTTGGCATTGCAAGTGGAATTGAAACGCTTACCCAAGGCAGCTGGTGCACCTCCTTAGATCCACGAAGAAGTTTAAAGTTCATCAGACGCTGTGATTTTCCAGTTGACTTGTACTGAAATTTTTGGATTTTGCTAACGAACAAAAGAAATTTAAGTTTGCATCTCTCATTATTAGTGGGTTAAATTTTTTAAAACTGATAGATTTTTTGTTTATTGGGTTTATCCGATATCAACGATTCTACACTGTGCAATTTGTTTTTGTTCATGAAATTCCAATAATATTTTTGAAACTTTATTCGGAACTTCTTTGTTGATCTTTTTTTTTCTGGAAATTCCAATAAATACAGATTTTGGATTAATTGTGTTCATGAATTTTGATTTTATTTTTTTTTTTTTTAGCCGTTAATGGCGCTTCACAAAGTTTCTTACCAGAGGACAGAAGTGTGTCTGATCTCCTGATGAAGTACAATTTAGACTAACACAAAGTCGTTTCAGTAATATGAATTCCAGATCAAGTCCATCCTCCGCGATGTTGGATATCTCGATTTATGTGTTGATAGTTGCTAATTTGAATGGCTATTCGAAAATGCGAGTACCACAGAGTCTACTATTATAGTGAAATATAGTGAAATGTAGAATGGAGTTCAAAGTATATCATTGCTGTTGTGGGGACATTAGTAATGATTGATATTATGCTGACCATTCTCACTCTTGAAATCAGTTTACATCTGGGAAATGAAAGGACTTTTTTTTTTTGCAAGGATATCATTTAATTATATCTGGAATGATTTATGAAAATTTGACCTATTTAAATAAGAATGGTTTCGTCGAACTCGATGCCATCATCCTCCACCGATGTATGATATGGGTCGATGTTCGTTACAGGGGTCAGAGAGCAGGAATTTATTGATTGACCTAGTATAGTACTACAAAAGGAAGTAATTCGAAATCAGTTTTGTTCCTCTGAATCGTCCATTTGTGGACAACTGTTTTATTAGTGACATCTTCAAATGACACACTCCTCTTATCAACCAATTTTTATCCCTGTCCCCTTTGTAATTTATTCCTATTGGATTGTCAAACTGGATAAATATATTGAATTTTAATCGGAAGATCAGAAGTTGATATTAAAGCTAACTCTAATTCTCTTGATTAACAAAAACAAAAAAAAAAAAAAAAACAGTAAACCTTTTTCTTGCTGAAATTCAATTACATCTTTTCTGCTCTAAAAGTGAATTTGTTGAATGATAGAATGCAAATTTACTAATCAACTTTACGGAGCTCTGAAATAAGTTTTTTTTTTTCGACATAAAATGGTATTCGAAAAAACTTAGCCATGCACAATTAGTAGTTAAATTGTTGAATTATATCGAATTAAAGAATCCTCTTGATAAGGATTAGAAAATCGTGACTATATTGATATATAAAAAATTTCTGGATTGTTTCTTTGTTCTACAGAATGTGTTGATTAAAAGATCCTAATATGTCAGATTATAGGGGTAGATAATTAATGATAGTAATTTTTCCCCAAAAAAAAAAAAAAAAAAGAAAGAAATCCAAAATAATCGAATTCAAATTTCAGTAGCTCCACGCATGGGTCCGGTTTTTTCAATTTCTAGAAAGTTATGAAGAGAATTTTTGTAACAATTTAATTCTATCAATAACTTGCTTTGTACATACTAGTAATATTGCTCATCTGAAATTAATTAATTCTTTCCATTAATTTTCATTCCCAGTAAATTGCTCGAGAAATAAGTCCTAAGTAAATAAGTTTATTAGTGAATATGCAATCTGTACAACATACAACCATCCATTTAATCAGTGAGGTGTAAGTATATGTAAATCATTTATTCATCTAAAATTTTCGGATATAAATTTGAAATTTCCCATGCTACTTCATTATGATCTAAAAATTTTGTCTAAAAACTTCAATTCCCAATTGAAGTAAATGAAGAATTTGATGGCCAAAGAATTACCCATACAATTTTAATTCTATGCTATTTCAGGTTATCCAATTCCAGATGGATATTTCAGTACGGAAAAAGCGTTCCTTGAAGCCTGTAGCTTTTGCAGCAGTTGCATTTTCAGCCATTTCGGTGATGTGCTGTGTAATTACACTGCCAATTATTTACAGTCATGTACAAAATGTTCAATCATTCATGCAAAATGAGGCTGATTATTGCAAGGTAAGGTTGTAAGACTTGATGAGACTTTTTTTACTTGTTTATTTCTTTGAAAGATTTAAAATCTATCTTGATTAGCTTAGATTAGAATGTTAGTCATTTCTTGGTTCTGTTTTCTAGAATGGTGCAAATTGTTTGAAAAAAAAAATTATTAAAAATTTTCAGACTCGTTCACGAGACATGTGGAAAGAAATGGTACAACTGCAATTGGTTACCTCTTCCATAGCGAGCAATACGGGATCTCGTAAAAAACGTCAAAATGACGCAAGAAATGTTCGTTTGGAAGGTGAAGCGGGTACAGCGACAGGTGGGAATTGTTGCAGCTGTCAGGTGGGACCACCAGGACCACCCGGTCCACCGGGACGTGATGGACGACCTGGGTTAGCTGTACATTTGATGTCAAGAGTTCTTAGCCAATTTCAAAACCATCTCGTATGTCTTTATCAGTAATATGTTTTATTGCCTACAGACAGTTGATAATTTATCAGATATTCCAGGGAAATTGTCGATTGATCGTTGAAGCTGTCTGTTAAGTTTTGTAATGTGTTTTGTTCGATTATTTTGCATAATTTTGACATATTTGAAAATTATTATGTTTCAGAGCACCAGGACGACCGGGTAATCCAGGACCACCAGGCCGTGATGGTAGTCTACTTCCTGGACCACCTCCAAAACCACCATGCCAGAAGTGTCCACCTGGACCTCCTGGACCACCTGGACCTCCTGGACCAAAGGGTCTACCTGGACCTCAAGGAGACGCTGGTATTCCTGGTAATGGTTATTTTAATGCGAAAAAATTCTGGAAATTTGTCGTAGTGATTTTTTTCACTAATCATATTGATTTCACTCTCTGGATTATAGGGCTTGATGGCGCGCCTGGTTTGCCGGGACCGCCTGGACCTCAAGGTCCACAAGGACCACCAGGTTTGCCAGGGGAAAAAGGACCTCCAGGGGAACCAGGAAAGATAATAAATGGTGCACCGCCTGGTCCACCAGGACCTCCTGGACCTCCTGGACCTCAAGGTACCATTTTTCGTCTTTTTTTTCGTCACTTTCATTTTTTGTCTATTCCAAATCTGAACCCTCCGAAATACATCAGCAGAAGTTCTTTTTCAGGACCACCTGGACCTCCTGGACGAGATGGCCAGCCAGGTAAGGCTGGACCACCAGGACCACCTGGTGATCCAGGAGAAAAAGGTGTGGATGGTTTGCCGGGACCACATGGTCCACCGGGACCCAGAGGACCACCAGGACAACCCGGTTCATGTGACCATTGTCCTCCACCGAGGACTGGTCCTGGCTCTTTACTTAGATAGAGAATTTATTCACTTTTTTCCCGAACTATTTTTGTAGTTGCTATTTACAATAATAAACACTGCTAAACTTGTTTTCGTAGTGCTTCTGATCCGTCCTCTTCATATTGACATGCAATGTGCAAAATTATGATAGCACAGTCTAATCTCGACTTGAATATTCGAATAATCAGAATGCATCTTTTTAAACGGCAAGTTTATTCCGCCACTCATTTTCCCTTTCAATCGTAACGATGAAAGAATCAAAGAATGCAGAAACCTATTTCGAGAAGTCTTTTTGTCACCATTTTCTTTGTAATTCTGTGACATACTACTTACCGATATAATTCCGAATTATCTCTTCCGTAAATTTTATTCGAAAGATAATTGCGCAGGAGAAAAGTGAAAGAAGAAGTAATTCACCAGCAATTAACCTTACCTAAGAAACTAACTTCCAAACAAACACTCGTAGAAAAGGAGACCGATACACGGGCATAAAGTCTGCGAGTGTATGAAAATTTTTCAGATACCAAAATTCATCAAACTTTCGTGGAGGTTCACAAGAGAAAGAGAGAGATGAAAGATCTTCCTGCAAACTACTGTTAGCAAGATTTCCTGCTCAAATAAGTTCGAATTCAATTAAATTTCTAATTTACCTGAAGAGAAATGCATAATTTGTTTGGGAGAATGAAAAGAATGAATCGAAATAATTTGCAAAAGTTTAGTGGCATTGTTCTTATAAATAATTGTTAAATTTCGTCATGCTAAATTTAAATAGGAAATTTTCCTTTTTCTTTTTTTTTTCTTGAGAAACGAATCAAAGTTGAAAAAAAATGAAAGGAAAGGAATCAGATGAAATTTTACTGGAAGAAATTTAAATTCAGAGCTTTCTTCAACAGGAATTTGGGATTTTGGTAGGATAGAGTGAATCATTCATCATTCAAATAAACATAATTCAATTTAATTTGTTTAAGGGATGGAAGACTGCTGTTTCCTTAATGAGCTTAGCTCAGTTATCGGAAAAAAAAAAAAAAAAATGGGAAAAGAATGAGGGCAGCCTTCTGGTGACATTAATAGTTTCTCCAATGATGCCATCAGAAGATTTTGAGAATCGTCCAAGAATCCTAACGAAAAATGATTTTTCGCTCTTGCATAGCATTTCTCTTTGTCATTTCAGTCTTCAAAAATTTGAAATCCTTCTCAAACTTCTTCCCTTCCAAGTGGATTCTGGTTGACTGTATTGTGTAACTTTTACTTCGTCAAATTCCCAAATATAAAAAAATTTCGAAGTTTTTGAACTGCTTTAAATATAGCGTCACTTAATGTACAATTATAGCTTCTGCAATTATAAAAACGCTTCTCTTCTTGCATTTTTATTTGTTACGATATACTTTTGATGCAAGAAGTTCTGATGATTTTTTCTTTCTTTTTTTTTCGTAAATTTTTTAGAATATTTTTTTGCCTTATCGAAAACGCTACAAATATTTTGATATTTGCTGTTTTTTTTTTTTATGTCTGAAAAGAAATGAAAAAAAAAATTTTTTTTAGAAAAAACGAAGAAAACTAAATGGTTGTTTAAATAATATCAGGAAGTAATTATTGTATTTTTATGTTCTTGATANTTTATGTCTGAAAAGAAATGAAAAAAAAAAATTTTTTTTAGAAAAAACGAAGAAAACTAAATGGTTGTTTAAATAATATCAGGAAGTAATTATTGTATTTTTATGTTCTTGATAAACTTTCAATTCATTTAGAAAAAAACAACAATAAAAGCAAAATGTTTTTTGCCGAAAAATAATTTCAAAATTTAACAACTTTTTAAAAGTTAGATTTTTTCTTCTTTTCTTTTTTGTTTTGTATGGAGTTAATTTTCAAAGAAATGCCACTATTTGATTTGAAAGCCAAATGTTGAGATTGATATTTGGGATGCCTTTTTGATTCTATAATTAAACAAACTAAATGAAAAAAAAAGAGAGAGAGAGAAAGAGAAAGCATTTCATTTCTGGCTGAGCAAATTGGCAAAAATCTTGATGATACATAAAAATTTTTAGGAGAGAATTTTCTAGTACAGTTTGAGTGGACATTGACTGAAAATCGAGTGAAAAGGGAGTGAAGTCATTTAGACTGAAAGTCGGAAATGCTTTCTGGAAATGTGATTAATGCTATGTCAATCTTTCTTCAATCAGTTTTATTTCCTTCAGCTGTAAACCAAATCTCTAACTCACGCACTTCTCTGAATAAATAATTATTAGGATGTTAAGTAAGAGGGAATTTTTTTTTTTTTTTTTGAGAAAGAGACCTTTTAAAAATGCAAAGAAGGAAGTTCATTAATTATTTAATGAGGAAATATGTTTGATTTATGTTGCTATTTGTTATTTGAAAGAATTTCATTTTTTCAGTTTGAGCAATTGCACAGGACTGTAAACTGTTTATTTTGCTTTGTCCTTCTTTCCAATTTTATTTATTTAATTTTTTTCTTTCTGATCTGATTGTAAATTTAATATGATTCTAGTTTTTGGCTGGCATTTCTACCTAGCAACTTTTTGAATGTCGTTTTAAATTTTTTGCGGTTTTGCAAATTAAGAAATAAGTGAATATTGTAGTTTGAAAAATTGAAATTTGAGTTTTTATAAATCATTACTAAGATTAATTACGTTATTTACTGTTCACGAAGCTCTCATTCTCCTCCTCATCAATGTTTTCAAATTAGGTTAACTATTCAGCTATAAATTAACTTTGAGTTTATCTTTTGCTGTAAGACAATCATCTGTTATCAGCATATCAAGAATATTCAATTATGAGCCGATTGAACTACTAGAAAGTTCATCACTTTGTTCTTAATTCAAATTTCTAGGTTAATGTGTTGCATCAGTAAAAGTAATCAGTATAGACCCAGAAGTATGGGAAGCGAATCTTGTAAGATTAATTAAAAGCAATTAAATAATTGAAAAAAGTATTTTATTAGATTTTTAAAATATTGCTTAGCCTTCACATATTTCTTGCTAAAGTCTGAAGAGTATGGAATTTTTTAAAATTTCTTGCAATTTTATTTGTCCGATATGTATCGGGCAGAAAATGAAATTCTTCAGTCATATAATGATTGAGAAATCATTAATTTTCTCGCGTGGCCCAAAGCTCTTTTTTGAATCGCTAAAGCCAAATGCTTTTTCATTTGGCCCTAAAGATTATGCATTAATCCTATTTAATCCAGGAAAACATGAAATAGCTAATTTCCTAATTTCAACAGTTTTTCTGCACTCTGCTTCATTACTGAATTTTTAAACGCTTTTTTGCTTTACGAATTTTTCTCAGAAATTAAATTGCTTAGTGTTTAGAATTTATTAACTTAATGCTCTGCTGGTGCAAATTGCATCAACTCAGTGATTTCATAGTTATTAATTAGTATTTTAGAATTAATCTTGCTATATGGAAGTTATTATAATTGTAAAATGCTAAAAAAAAAAAAAAAAATTCATTTTTTTACTATCAATATTTTTGGAATTAACAAACTCTAAATACAAAGTTATTTAATGCATTTTAATCTAGTATACAAGTAGTAGATAGGCTTTAAGTTTTTATATTCATCAATTCAAAATGCAAACCTGAGGAAATAAAGGTAGGAGCAACTGCTAAACTAAGCTTTTTAAATTTAAATGTTACTTGAATTTTTTTTTTTTTTTAAATGTACTCTGTAAGTTTCAAAGTTAGAGTGTATAAAAAGAAGTTAAATCAATCGTTCTACGAATTTTCCTTCAAGTATTTTAAAAAAGTTTTAATTTTCTGAAAGCATATTTTTTATTTGTAGCTGAGAAGTATTTTCTTTCCTTTTTTCTCTCTCTTTCTCTCTCCTAATGAATAATTTTTCAAAATTACAGAAAGTATTCTAGGTTTTCCGGGTTATTCACATCAAAAAAAAAGAAGAAACTCATTTATTTGTGGAGCAATTTCTTTTGCATTATTTAGAAGCAACAATGTAATGAAATTTTTTTTTTTTTTTTTTTTTTTTTAAGCCGACACTGAAACAGGTAAATCATTTTTAATGTAAGGCGGTTGTTGATTATTTTATAATCATTATGGATTTTTGATTTCGAATACAATTGGTTTCTTGGCATTCAATTTAAATTTTGCAAAGAAAAGAAAAAATTGAAACAAAAAGTTTTTAATTTTGATCGAATTGTTCGAAAAGATTGTTTTGTTTTATAATTATTATGGATTTTTGATTTCAAATGTTCTGTGATGATGAATCTTGCTATAATTAGCCAGAAAATTGCCTTAAAAAAAGAAGCTTAATTATAATAATCTCTTCTGAATGATAATTTATTATCATTATATCATTTATTTTCCATTATAACTTAAAAAAAGCAAATCTCGAAATAGCGAATTTTGCCTCAAAATCTGTACAAAATTAAACTGAAATGTAATCAATTAGATTAAATGCCGAAGTAAATTTATTTTCATTTGAGGTTTCTGAAATAGCATTTAAAAAAAAATTAACAAAATTAACTTAAATTTGACAAAATTTTTATTCAATCAATATTTTGCTCATCATCCAATTTTGCTGCAATTTTTCATTACCTTATTCAAAAATGTGCAAATCAAAAAAAAATAATGAAACATATTTCACGTTTGTGCAATTATCGACCAGGGTAGACTAGCAGGTTTTTTTAAAGTTTGTTTTTGTTTTTTAAATTTTACCTGTTTAGTCTAATTAGGAAATTGCCCCTTAGCATATTGTGCATTATCGTTACTATAAAGTAATTGTTTTTAAATTGCAGGAAAAAAACTTTAATAATTTGATTTGTTTTAAGCTTTTATAGTGGCACCTTCTGAAAAGAAATGCAAAATAAGTAATGGACGACGAGCGCTTCAGATGCTAGAAATAAAAGCTTTAGTCCCTAGGGTTACTCGAATTTTAAAAAGCCATCAATTTTAGGAACCTGTAAGACGTAACTTTTTCGAAGAACTTAAAAGTTGATCAGTTTAACTTTTGGTCATTTTCATTTTTTGAACCATTTGAAGTTTGATCTTTAGATTTGTTCCTTTCTTCGTATAAATTAATATTGCTCTTGAAAATTGGAAAAAATTATATTTTTCAATTTTTGTTTTCTAAATTAAATCTTTAACTTGAAAAAAAAAAAAGAAGGAGAGTTTATGACAAATATTTTCACTTAAAATTTTAAGTTTTGAAGTTTGAAACTCCTGTCTAAAATTGTAACTTCATTTTGCAACTAAACATATTTTTTATTTCCAACTTAGAAAGGAAGCATTCAAATAAAAAATGTTTTTATATAATCCTAAATAATGTATTCAGTGAATTAAATTTTTCGTCCAAAAAGCATAAATATTATCAATTTATGAAATCATTAAAGGGATATTTTATTTTTTTTCAGAATACTTTGCTTATCATTTTTTTTATTGGCCATGTAAATTTGTCGATAAAGCAGTCCTGAATCATAGGCCAGCTGATATCTTGAAGTATATGAGCAGGAAACTATCTATTCATAATGCATTACAAATGAATAGCACCATTGGTTGTAATTTGAAATTATTTTGAAAATTGTTCATTTCTTTTTTCATTTCAAGTAACAATTTTTTTTTTTTTTATAATATATTGTTAAGAATAAAATTTGAAAGAATTGAGGAGAATTTCTTGCAGCTTGAAAAGGTGGAAGCAAATAAATATTTGTGTAAATATAATTCGACTTTTTAATTATTGTGTAATTTTTGTGAAAATGAAAGAGGACTTTAATAACATTCAATTAAGATATTGATTATTAAGTATTTTTAGTTTTTATCGTTGAATTTATTTTGAAGTTATTCAACAAATAAGCGCATTTAATTAAAATTGCTTATCGAACTTTTTCTAATTCTTATCACCGAATTAATCTTGAATTTATTTAACAAATAAGCAAAAAGTTCACTTATTGATCAAAATTTCCCACGTAATTAGTTAATTCAGTAAAGCAAATTTTATTGTCAAATTCTACTGATCAATTTTATTTTCAGCATTTTAGTTTTTTTTTTCTTTTTTTTCGTAATTTCTTTAAAGAAATAATTTATCACAAACATTAAACGTTTTGATTTTTAAATGAAACAGCGAAACGTTTGGCTATTTTGAAAGTTTGCTAACTTGTCAAGAACAGTTTAGGATTGAACGAAACTTTGGATCTCGAGATATCTCGAGATCGAGTATCACATCTGGTTGTTAAGGCATATAATTTCTGCGTACTACTAAAAGTTCATTAAAATTTCACATCATTTGACAAATTATATCATCCTTTTTTTTTTTGAAAATTCTGTCCAGTAACAGTTTAACTAAATTTCATTTTTATTCCGTTATTTTCCTGAAATTCCACAATGTCAATGCTCAATCACCGGTGACAAGAAAATTTATTGGTAAATATTTTTCACTTTCCACTTTAGAAAAGTTTTAAAAATAAAAAATGGGAAGTGAAAAGATTTAGCAACAATAATTTGATAATTTTCAATAACAATTAATGCATAATTCAACATCCTATTTAATATTATTTAACTTTATTTGTGAACTGTCTCAGTGGACACCTATTTAGCTTAGGTTTGAGCAACAGAATGAGTATCATTTGATCTATATTGCTTCGAATTAAGCTTTATTTTACAAATAATGTTGAAGAAAAGTAGAAGAAATTTTTTGCAAAGTAATCGATTTATTTGAATAATTTGGGAATAAGCTGAATTAATTCTTTAGAAGAGAGAGAGAGAGAGGGAGGGAGAGAGAGAAAGAAAGAAAGAAGAGAGAGACAAGGCCTAATTACAATGTCGATGATAACAGTGGCAATAAATGGCCAAGAATTTTCGCTTGCTTTTACTATTTAAACACCTCCTATTTGTGAATTAACACTATCTTTTTGAAGTTTAATCATCAAAGGAATTCTCCTATGAGTATATCCTTTTTTTATTTTTTGAAATTTGTCAACTTGAGGAAACTTTTCGAGAATGAGTGAAGAATAATAAGTGATAATGTGAAACGACGACACTCTTTCTCCCTTTGTAGTGCTCTTTATAAACAATGAGCCATTTTCAGTATTTATGAAGAGAGATAATAGCAATATCAGATGAATGAATATCTTTTTCATTCATTTATTACGCTCTATTTTTTTTTTTTTTGTTAGTAAACAAGTAAACAAAGAAACAAAATAAAGGAACAAATTGAAGAGGAAACATTATTGTATACTCTCATAATATAATGAAATGAACGTTACATATATGAATTGTTTATTAGGAAATTTTTCTTTCTATTTATCGTATTATTTTGATTTGTGCATTTTACTTTTTTTTTTTTTTTTTTTTTTCAGTGGAAAAATTAAAATTATGCAGAAATGGGAAATGATTTTTATAGCTATAAACTAAACTGCAAATTATGAGTGAATAATAGCCGGATTATGAGATTTAAGCTCTTTCATATTTCAGTTAAATCATTTTTTTTTTCTTGTTTGAAAAAATTCACTGAAATTCCTGAAAAAATTCAATGAAATTGAAATAATTTATATCGTGATAAGAATGATGAAATATATAATATCCAATATTTTCGTTATACGTGGTACTTTTATCATTCTTACCTGTCCTATCATCACAAATCTAACTTGATTTTTTCAAACTGAATGTTCATTGAAATTTTACTGCACGCTAACAGAATTCAGTTGAAAAACGAGCAAATAGCTAACATGAAATTTAAATAATCCTAATTACATCTGTATATTTGTTTTTCAATTAAAGCTATTCTGAAATGTGCGAAACTGAATGATTCCAAATTTGATTGCTTTGTTGTTCTTATCATACATTTTCATGTGATAGCAAATTTTGAAATTATGCAAAAAAAAAAAAAGTAATTTTAGGAATGAAGAAGTAAAATGCACGAAGGACTTTCTGAATTTCATCGTGTGAAAAAATTAGATGCCTTGTTACCTTCTTTTTTTTAGGTAATTATCGAATTTTTTTTTCTTCACCTGAAAAGAGCTAAGGTATGGAAAAAAAAAAAAATTAGAAAGTAAGAAAAAATAGTTCTTACGGAGGAAAGATGGACTTGTTCGTCGCATAATTAAAATTTATTTAATTAGTTAGAGTATAAAAATAATGAAGTAAAAAAGGAAAAAGGAAAGACAGAATATATACAGAATGTAGCCAATTATGACACAAGCTAAATATGCAATTAATTTAATAGGAAAAATAGGTGGGAATATGGGAAAGTAATCATTCTACTTTATATAGATTAAATGCTACCAAATACATTTCTCATTAATTTCCCTAATAACCTGAATAGTTTCAGAAGAAATAAACCTTTTTCATTTTGATTAAAATTTTTTTTTTAAAAAAAAAAAGAGAAATACCTTTCACTATGATATGCTTATTAGTTTATATTGTATTTGCTACTCTTTTTTTTCCAATTTTTCACTATTCTTTTTTTTTTTTGCAGTATATATTTTACCTTCTTTTTTTTCTCAATAAATTTATTATATATTCATTATATAGTTCAAAAACTATTTAGCTGTTAAGCAGTGATCAAAAGAAAGTAATTTTCATGTTAAATTCCTCTTCTTAATTAATCAAAATGAAATTATTATAATATTGCTTTGGAATAAACTATTTCACAAATTTCAACATGATCAATTAATTATTTGCATCAGCAAAAATTTTAGAAAAATTCCTACTATTGACAATTTTTGCATTCGAAATTTTTAAAATTGATAAATGTTTTATTTTAAAGCATTGAGTGTACATGATGTTACCGCAGCAGCAATATTTTTTAGTTTTTAGTGGAATTTGAAAAAATAAATTTGAAGAAAAGAAAACAAAGTGTTATTTAAAAAATGAAATAATACCCAAAATATATGATGTTTCCCTTTCTTCTTTTTTTTTTTCTTTTTTTTTTCCTAATTTGACTTTTTTTTTTTTTTTTTGGCATATCCTTCTTTGACATCTGCAATACCTCATTTCAGTGTTCTTTTCAATTTCTTGAAATTATTTAGCAAGAAAAATGACTAAGTGGAGAAATTGTCGAATGTAAGAAAAAGTGAATGATGTAAAGTGAGACGAAAAGTAAGGACGATATGACACACTTGAGACATGTATGATCGGGAAGGTCGACTTGAAAATGCTAATTTACTGTTTTAACAAATATTTTGTATGTTGAAGGGAACAAAGATGAAAGGATGCCGAACGATTTTTGGTTGCTTTTGCTAAATTGAAAATGTAAAATTAATGAGCTTAATGAAAAAAATTTTCAATTAAATGTTCAATAAAATTTGCCAGAGGATTGCAGTATTTTACTGTTTTCGCTTGCAAATTGAACAGTGCAAATTACAACAATTACCAATTTTTTTTTTTTTTTTTTTTTTTATGAATATAATAGCATCCATTGAAGTAATTGAGAATTGGTGAAATTTTATTTCAGACAAAAAGTTTGCACAGAAGGATGAATATACATTTCTCATTCACAAAAAATAAAACTCTTATTTTTTCTTTGTATGAAATTATCAACATTATCCAAAAATTTGATATCGCTAAATCCTGAAAAAAAAAAAAAGGAAGGAAAGAAAAGAATGCTTTGAATGATGATTGAAAAAAGAATTTTTTTTTTTCCAACTTTCTTCAATTTCTAAATTAAACATGCTATGAAAGTTTATTTTTATATTAACTAAGGCTATCTTATCAATCAGTTATCAGTCTGTTTGGTACATTTTCCTGTACCCATTGCTGATTGTTTTTTTTTTTTTTTTAGGAATTTTTATTAATTAATATCATTTTATCACAGTGTCTGAGCAATTTTCAAGTTGTTTCATAAATTTTTCTGTGAAATAATATTTCATGCAGTTCGTGCTCTGTCACCGAATTATTTAGATGTAATCACGAAATTTATATCTCTTTGAAATATTGCATTTTTTTTTATTCTGATTAGTTTTAATTGTGCGTAAGAAAATATCAGTGATAAATGAAAAAAGCAATTAATTGCTTATCAGTCAGTTAAATTCCGCGAAAAAAAAAAATTCATTAAAAATACAAATAAAGTTATTGCTTTTTTTTTTCACAATAAAAAAAGCAACTAATATCAGTCAGTTAAATTCTCGAAAAAAAAAAAATCCGTTAGAAATACAAGTATTTTTTTCAGCTATTTTTCTGATAATGAAGAAATCTTTATCATTATCATATTTTCATGCTAATTTATTTATTTCTTTCTTTCTTATTTAACTGAACTATGCGAACATTTTTTTTTTTTCTCATCCAATTTGATATCATAAATCACCTGCATTTGAGGAACAGAAACATTTTAGAGTTTCATTCTCCTTTCCGAATCTAATGAAATATCTGCTAAATATACTAGCTTGCTTATTCATCTGCTCACCTGTGCTAAGCATTTCACTCTTTCCTTCTAAAACTTCTCTCTCTCTCTCCTTTTTTTTTTTATCAGCAAAAACATATGGTACAGATTAGTTTATTCGTTTAGTTGGGGAAAAAAAAAAAAAAAAAAATGAAAAAATTCTAATCGCCCGTGGCATTAATTCTTATTTATTTATATAACAGAAAACATATGAAATGGAATTGTGTTTATGATTGAGTTAAAATTTAATAAAAAAAAAAAAAAAGAAAGACGAATTTCTTGTTTTTATTAAATTTTAGCTTTGATAGTTCAATTGCAGTAAATAGTGCTAGATTAAAATGATGCTAAATATTTTAGATTACGTTTGATTTAATCAAATTTTAGTATAGCATAATTCTGTATCAAATTTTAATTTCATTTATGTGTATATATTCCATTCAGTGGCCACTTCTCTTTAGTCTATCTTTTTTTTGCGTATTTAATTTTTCCTTTTTTACTTGTAGTTAGAACTTAGAATTTTCACTCTTTCAAATAATCCAAATTTTTTTTTTAACTCAAAACCTTATTTTAAAAAAATAAAAAATGAGAGAAATTTTAATTTCAATGTTAATTTAAAGCTTAAACAAAGAATTTCAAAGAAATTAATTTTCTCTAATTTATGCTATTGTTTCCTAAAAAAGGACGGAAATTTCATAAGAAACAAAATGTTTGCATACTTTTAAAAATGGACTTTAAATGAAATATTAATTTGAAAGTTCTAATTTTAAATGCTCACTCATATTTTAACAAATTGATCCAAAATATTTTGATAATTTTACGCAACATATAGAGGAAAGAAAATATAAATTTTTCTTAAAAATAAAACTTTCCTGTTCAGTACAGAATAAAACAAAGGATGTATTAAGTTTCTTATAGGAAATGTTCAACCTTTGAATTTTCCTTTGTTCATAGTTTTAAAAGGAGAAGTTTTGTCACTGCTGATTATTCCTTATTTTTTTTTTTTTTTTTCTTTTAATTCTGATCATTAATTTCATTCCTCATGAACTACGCAGTGGAATTTAGCCGGCCAATAAGAATAAAATTTTTAAAAGGAAAAGTTAAATGATAATTATATAATTTTAATTGGAAAATACTTTAGAAGATGGAATAAAGTGAGAGGAAAAAGAAAACTTACGATCAGTTCACTATTTTTCATTGTTCTGTTAGATTTGTCCCTTTAATATTTTCAATTTATTTTCACTGTTTTAGTAGTTATTTCATAGGTTTTCATATCTATGTCGATAGTTTTTTCACTTTTCAAATGTTTCCCTTTTTTTTTCACCAATCATTTCAATCGCAATTATTCGCATTTCAATTTATAAAGTCATTTAAAAAATGAACATAATTTAAACTTTGATCATTTTACTTCTCTTTCTTTTTTTTTTTTTTTTTAATTTCACCTACCGTTTATAAATACTTCATCTTTTCATACTGTACTTGAATTCATGCATTTTTTTTTTTTTCACTCACTCTAAATTCTTAATTTATTCCGTAAAGTCACTTTTTTTTTGTTTCTGAGAGCTCTCGTTGCTAGGCAGAAAGGAAAAAAATTTTTATCATCCACCGAAAATTAAATAGTTAGAATTAATTAGTAATTCTGCTTCCACCTGTTCCGTTCATTTTGCACATTCCCAGAAGTATGTGATGTGCCCAAATTAATTACTCCGCTGCTTAATTAGATAAAAGTTGTTAAGTTTCAAATAAAAGTTCTCACATTTCAGGTGCAATAAGAATGCTAGAGCCACCTTCGAAGCCTTGTCTTAATATTTGTACACCTGAAAATATGTTGATATTTAGGAATAACGAATGTTGTATGTTTATAATCGTTTTTCAGACATTCAATTTTAGTTTTGTGAGGATTCTATTTCATATAATTATCTAAATTTCAAATTACCTAAAACTTAACTATCGAAAAATTTCCTCTTTCTTTTTTTTTAACTCCATGTTAATTAATTCTACAGCAGACGATGATCGACAACAGTGGACTTCAACAAAAAGTGCATTCCATCAGAGTTTTGATGATCGCAATCACAGTAGTATCGAAGATTTGAGTAATTCATGTGTCGATTTAAATGATTCGGTAAATTTAAATTTATGCATTCAGTTGGCCACAGAATAAAATTTCAAATTAGGTAATTGAGCGAAAAATTAAATTTTATTTGTTTAGCTGAAATACGATAGTCTTATCTATATTTAGGCTGAATAATGTATCCACAAATTTACTTTTCACTTGCTCATTAGTTAATTTATTTGCTCATTTTCTTAATCAATTGATTTATTGAAAAGTTAATCAATTCTTTGTTATCAATCAATCTATGATTTTCATTATTCAAGTTAATCTCTCTTTTATTCATTTCAATTTATTGGAAAAAATAGATGTGTCATTTAGCATATTTGCAGTTAAGTTAATTTCAAGAGTGCTAAATTGAAATATATAAAATCCTGATAATTTTTTTTCTTCCTCTTCTTTTTTTTCCAGGAAAATTCCAAATCACATAGCTCTAAATAAATTAATTTTTTGTTAACAAAAATGAAGAAGTCATGAAATTTATTTATTATTGTTTTCTATTTGATTGGCTTTTTTTTTTTTCTTTTTTTTGGACAACTTCTACGTTAATCATTTTAGCCAAACTTTCAATTATATTATTTTTATGACAAAAGTTTTGTTTCAGAAAAAATTAGCTTCAAGGCACAAATTCAGTTAATAACTAATAACTTTGAAAATTTTAATCTCTGCTGATCCATTCATTCGGGAGGGCACATTCAATTGACTGATATCCAACTGATAGCAGTTTCAAAATTTATCACTTCTCACTTCTTGATAAGTTATTAAGAAAGAAACAGAAAATGATGAAGAAATTGTGAAAACATTTTTAAAATTATATCAAATTGGTGGTGCATTATCTAATTCAGAACTCATTCCATTCTCAATGATTGATCATTTCTCAGACTTCTTATCTCATTCCTTTCCAACTTCCATACACAAACTTTCTGAAACATTTCCACCAATCAAATTCTATTCTACTCTTTTTAGAAATAGCAAAAAAAAAAAAAAAAAAAAGAAAAAAAAATGAAAAAAAAAATTTGAAACTCACCCGTTTAACCCACAAGACAGTTATTTTATACTAGATATGAAAAGAGACAAGACAGACATTTTCCTCTCTTTTCATTTTCTAACTTTTTCAAAAATTTTTCATTCCTAAATGCTGCATGCCAAAATTTGATTGCTAAATTGATCATATTCCGAAATAAACTAATCGATCATTGAAATAAAAGTGATCATTTGCCTTTCTTTCTTTCTTTTTTAATTTTGATTTAACATTCTCCTTTTTAATTTTTTTTTTCTTTTTGATTTAAAACGATCTATACAAATGCATCTTCTCCATTAAGGAATCTTTCAGGTCCTAGAATTCCTTTACTTCTTGATATTTAAAAAACTTCTTTTTTCTTGTTAAATTTAAAGTAGCAATTTATCAAAGGTATCTGAATTATTCCAATTTTTTCTTTTCTTTTTTTGTGCTCTTAGTACCACTACTTATATCTTTGATTATTTTGCAAACGCTTATGCGAAAATATCTGAAACCGCCTAAAAATAAAATTACTAATCTATCAGACTGCCAGGAAGTTGTTTTTTTTTTTTTTTTTTTATACAATATTTTTAAATGCAAATAATTTTTTTAGCACAGAAATTCGTAATTTCTTCAACTTCACAATAAAATTAAATTTTTATTTTCAAATTTTCATAATGTTTGAGAAGCAAAAAAGCACGATCCTTCTCATCCATCCTTCATAAAATTGATCACTGTAAACAAATTTCATCAAATTCAAATTTCCACTTGCCAGTATGTTTTGAAAAACGACTTTTAATGAAATTCGATTTCTCTTTTTTTTCTGTACTCTCAAAGGCAATCTTTTAGAAATACAATTAAATTAATGTTTTCGTTACTTAGACGTTTCAATATAATATCGAAAGGAATATACTAAAATTTTTGGAATTAAGAGGCATTAATCGAATTTCAACGAAGATTTGTTTTCGCAAAAACAACGTGCGGAAATTTTTGTTAAGACTTTGATAACTTAATATTTCTCTCATCTCAGTTAGTTACAGCAGGATTTTCCCTTGAGAATCAGCAGCCTTTCTTTAAAATAATACATTCCATTATTCCATTTTCTCATTTTAAATTTTCTTGTCATTGTATCTTTGAATTTATTTTGGCCATTATGAATGACATGAAAATCGACTTTTTTCGTACAAAATTCCTTTAAAAAATTTGTTTTTGTTATTTTTTGAGTTGTTAAAAGAAATAGTTTTTTTTTTCTCTTGAACTTATGAAAAATTATCATTTGGATATTAGGATTATCTTGTTAGCCTCAGGAAGTGATTATCTAATAGTCCTAGAAGCGGAAACAAATTTTTTTTTTTAAGTCTTTAATTTGTTTAAAATTCAAAATTGATCAATAGAATTTACGACATGTAAATATCTACTGCTAAATTTAAAAATTAAATATTTCATTTGAGGCAATTTATTGAAAAATTGAAAACATCAAACAGCTCAATAAATTTTTTTTTTTTTTTTGCAATTTTGAATTTTAAAAGAAACTAATTAATTCCACTGTTCATTACAGAGACGTTTTTCAATGAAACGCCGTTCGGCGTTTTCCAGCAGTGTAGCCGGAAATTGCATCATTTCCTCGAGTTGTAGTGGCGCAAATAATTCGCCTGGCGAGTGTTTCCAAATGTTTCATCACTCATTTTAATTTTGCAAAATTTTCCCTAAAAGAGAATTTTTTTTGGAAATGAAAATCGATCAGTCTCAAAGAATGTGAAAAAAAAAAAGAAAGTATTCACTATTATTTTGAATGTTTCCTCAGTTAATTATTAACTATTATCAAGATTATGGTTATGGAAACTTCAGAATATTTTTTTTTTTTTTTTGTTCTAGGATGCTCAACTAGTACCGGTCGAAGTAATATACGTGCACCAGCTCTTGGAGGACGATCACCGCAATCATCGCTAGATTCAAGTGATGTTGGACAAGTTAGATATTGTTGAATTTAATTTTCAAAATTTTCAGGAAAATTTTACTGAGAGGAAAGTATGATAATTTTAGTTTAAGCTTTTGGCTAAAATTATTACAATTTTACAATCCGAAGTTTTTAAAATGAAACTTAAAGAGGAAAGTTGAAAAATAGAAATTAACAATGAAAATTTTGGCATTCTTTTCCATTTCCGATGCATCATTGTTGTCTTCAAATTTATTTCAATTAGTTATTCATCTCTTTCAAAATTTTCTGATTTTAATCCCATAAAATGGATAAAAATGTAGAAATCTATTTAAAACTTAGATTTTAAACTAAAATTAAAACTCATTTGATTTATAACTAATGAAATTAACTGAAAATTAATTAACAGATTTCGATGAATTTGATGCGTGTAAATGGGGCAATTGCACCATTTAAATCTTTGCTTACAAGTCTGACAAGTGCACCTGAGCAATCATCACCTGCGATTTCAACGAAAACAGGAAGGAGCGCTTCCTCTCAATATCTTTCCGGTTCTGTTAGCCCTAAGAAACTTCAGAAAATTGACTCACATTATGTGCCGGAAAATTTCAACCGGAAAGACGGTAGCACGACGCGTTCATTTGAAACACCAATTGTTAATGTTGAAGGTCTTTCTTTTTTTCCTTTCAGCTTGAAAATATGCAAAGTCAGTGCTTCACTAATTATTGCAAAAAACATTTGAATTTAATCAATCTTTTTGTTTTTTGTTCTTTTTTTGCATTTTTACTTTAAGAAACATGCTATCTTTGCAACTGCATATACCTTTTTCGTTCATGAATCTTTCACACATCAAAATATCGCAAATAAATCACTTCTTCTCCATCTTTTATCATTTATTTTAATTAATACAACTTGAAATTGTATTTTATTTATTTTACGAAAGGCATGTTCTCTTTTTTTCAGCCATCTTATTGATTTTACTATTAGTAGTGGATTTTTCAATTCATTCAACTGAAGATCCTTTCAAAGTATTTCTTTCTCATCTTTATTACCAGTGGCTACTAATTTATGTCCTATCAGCTATACTCATTCATCATTTCAGTTTCAATTTGAAATTCCAATTGGTTTCATAGAGAACAATTTTATAACTCTCGCGTATTTCTCGGCAATTTTTTATTCCTACCTATTTCAGTATTTAAAAAGAAAAAAAAAAGCCAATTTTTTCATTGCAAAATTTTTACTTTAGTTAAAGATTAAGAAATAGCATTGAAATAAAGATTTTAAAGTGAGTTCTCGTGAAGATGAGGATGAAAGTTTTATTTTAAAGATTTAACTATTAAGTGGTAGATAGGTGAAGGGAAAAAGATTTGCTAATAAAAAGAATTTGCTGTCTAATTATTTAATTGCAATAAATTTTCAAAAAGGGAGAATTACAAAGTCCTATCTGTGAAATGTTACATTTATTGAGATTTATTTTTTTTTTTTTAACTCTTTTAAAGGCAATTTGTAAACTCTATTCAATTATTTTTTTTTTTAATTAAATCTGGCGTAACACTTTCAAATGATTAGTTGTGCAGTGGTGCAGTTGATAAATAGTTGGAGAATCTCGTGCCGTTGATAACAACTTTCAACTTTATTAAATTAGTCTTTAATTATTAGGTCTGCTTAGTTATTTAAAATGTTGCTTGTCTCAAAACTTAAGTCAATACGGAGCTTTTTTTTTGAGATTCAAAGCTATGATAGTATTTTGATAAGCTAGACAGGTGCTGCTTAATGGCATCCCAAAAATGGCACCATAACAAAAGACAGAAAAGGCATTCATTGAGAATCGATATTTCGATATAAAATTTGGAGAAAATTATGATTGTAATAGGATTGTATTATTTTCTGCAAGCATTCTACTGAAATTTAAATTGAAAAAGGGACATGAAACTAAATTACAAAATATGACCTGCGATAACGTTATGCTTCAATTTTGTGATATAAATGAATGAATAACTTTTTTTTCCCCCTGTTTTTTCATTCATTTCAGCACCTGTTAATGTGAATGAGAAAGCAAAAATCTATACCCTTGATAGTTTTGACAAATTCATTAGAACAAGAAATGTATTTTTCTTGCTCAATCAATCAATCAACAAAGTTTTTTCAAAATTTTTGGAGCATTTCATGCAAATTCTATTCATTTTCATATGAACATCACTCGATATACTTCAGGGATTGAGGATCGAATATCATTTTGGGATATTATACCTATCAAAAGGTAATCCTGGTATCTTTTTTAAATTTGAATTTTTTTTTTTTTTCCCCCTGTAAATTTTTGGAATTAACAGATTTTTATATTTTTGATAAATATTTGCATTTTTTTTTTTTTTTTGTTGCTTAATTAAAACTAAATTTTCTTTTCAAAGAAAAAAAAGAGAGAGAGAATAGCGAACCATTTTACAAAAGAATATTAATGAGCGATTTGTATCATTTGGATCACTGAAACATAAGTTGCATAACATCAACTAACTTCAGCTACTGTAAGCTTAAATCTGATCCATCAACTAACTTCAGCTACTGTAAGTTTAAATTTGATCAGTTATTGTTCTAGTTCTCTTTTCCAGTCAATTTTTAATTTGCAACAGACAATATAGCTTTTCCCTTCCCATTTTTGCCCCCTATTCTTATAAATAATTTCATTGCACCATCACTCAACTCATAAATTTTCTTCGACAAATTTTTTTTTATAAAATATCTTCGTTAAAAAATTTAATAACATCTCAAGTAAATTACTGATTACTTTTTCTTTTTCCTTTAAATTGTTTCAAAATGCAAATTTTCTAATTTCTATTTATCTCTATAAATATATTGCTAAAATCCAATCTCTTCAAAATATTTGCATTTCGCAATAGCGAAAAATGATATTTTCTGTTTCTGTAAAGTGGAAAAAAAAATAGGAAACTAAATTCGGAAATGCTTATTTTGGGTAAGTTAAAATTGAGAAATACTGAGAGAAGCAATACTACTAGTGTTTTTCCCCTTTTTTTTTTCCTTTTTTTTTTTTTTTTTTATCAATTTGTCTTCTTTGAAAATTCGGCCTATTTGCTATCTTTTCATTTATTTAAGCTAATGGTTGAACTGAACAATTTAGATATAAACAAAGGAAGCTAAAAATATTGTTCCTTCCAAAATTTTTGGGATATTTTCAACTGTGAACTACTTTTTCCTGAATGAACTTAAAAT
Source organism: Setaria digitata (assembly GCA_003640385.1). Lineage (NCBI taxonomy): Eukaryota > Metazoa > Nematoda > Chromadorea > Rhabditida > Setariidae > Setaria > Setaria digitata. The sequence continues at coordinate 281,591 of RCAB01000029.1, forward strand.
TTTGTACTTACCTAGATCAAGAAAAAAAAACAGACAACAAATTATTTCTGTATGAAATGCTCCTCATCCAGTCAAATGTTTGCATTCCAATTTTCTTCTTTCTTTTTTATTTCGTCGTTTTTTCTCTGTTTTTTTTTTAAACAAGAAAAAAAAATAGAAAAATAATTATCGGTTTTGTTCAGTTGCTGGGAAAATATGACTAGTAAAATGAAACGAAAGGTCTATTTATAGGTTCATATATAATTGCTCGATGCTTAAGCCTAAGACTGATGAAAATGGAATCATCATTATCTGTAAACTTCCAGGGACAGTGTATTTTTTTTTTTTTTTTTATTTCATATTTACTATTCCGAAACTTTGAAAGTTTCACAAATTTTGCAAAAAAAAAAAAAAATTTCAAAAAGTATAAAATATTAGTAATTTGTTGAAATTAAATTTTTTGAAGTATTTTTATCACATTTCTTCCGTCTTGAATGATATTAAATTAAAGAATGTTAGATAGATCAGCTACTAGTAACAGTTTCATTGCAACTGTGTAAAATTTTTTTTGCTCGAAGGTTTTATTTTGGTAATTCATCGCATTTTATTTTGGTAATTTTGGTAATTTTACTGTAATGCTGAACAAGATTTTAAATTTAGAAATAATTTGAGAAATTTTNTACTATCTTTTACTGTAATGCTGAACAAGATTTTAAATTTAGAAATAATTTGAGAAATTTTAACTGCCTTATAAAATTATTTGAAAATTTCAATTAGATGTTTCTCTGGATCTTTTCGAAAAAAATAAGCCAAAGTGAAATTCCGCAAGAATTTAAAATTTATTTTAGGCAGGGAGAAAAAAAAAAAAGAGGAGGGTAGAGAAGAAGAAATGAAAATGGAATGATATCAATTACAATACTATTTCCATTAAGATATCGATAATAAAATCCATTTGATAATAATATCAAAAAAAGAAAGAGAAAATTAATCTGTTCCTAAGTTTATTCTTTTTTACAATAAACTTTTTCTTTCTTCCTTTTTTTTTTTTTTCAAAAATTCTGTCTGATATTTATTCTTGCTTACTTTTTTCAACAATCTAAAATCTTACTTACTTTTTATCAGAGTATCGATTACAAGTTGTTTATTCCATAATTCCATCTTTCATGTAAATTCCACCATATGCCATCATAATGCTTTCTACTTTTTTTTTTCTCATTATTTTATTTTAGGCTTAAATTGTATAGTACATTCATGAATAGCATCATTGTTTTTCTCCTGTCTAGAAATGAGCAATAAAATTTCATCAATAGTGTTTTTTTTTCTTTTTTTTTTTTTTTTCAAATTATTTTTATTTTTCCCAGGTCATCTCAATGAATATGACATTTGCTAATCATTTAGGCTAGCACTGATAAGATTTTAATTTCAAGTTTATGAAATGTTAAAAAAAAAAAAAGAAGAAAAAGAAAAACACCTGATAATGAAAATTGCTACCTCTAATTGAGTGAACTGGGGTAAAATCACTTTTTAGACTTCCATTTTCAGGCAACTGTTTTCCATCCTAGATCAGCTAATTAAAACATCCATTCCATTTTCACTCCTCATTTAGTTTCCCTTTTTTTTCAGCAAAAATCTATTTTTCTTTATTTTCAAAATGAAATTTTCTATTTGCTTTTTTTCTCTCTCTTTTTTTACAAAATAGGATGAAGGATTTTTGTGAGGTAGAAGATGGAGAAGAGTTCGCCGATAATTTCATTTCATTTTAAAAGATAAAAAAACAATTAGTCCAGTGAGCTGATTAAAATCCAGGTAAAATTAGGGTTTTCCAATTTTCCAAGTTTGGTTCCTTGTTGTTCTTCACAGTTGAGGACGAAATTTATTGAGAAAGTATCACCATGATGTTCTAAGGTAAAAAAAAAAAATAGCTAAATTTATGGAAAAATAAAATTCTTTTAATTAGAGCTATTTGCTCCATTTGCACTCATAAGTTAGTATCTAAAACGGAAGTAAGAATTTATTTCAAAAATTGGGAAAACTGGCACCAAAATAAGTCAGTCTTCTTTCTAGGTCACAAAACAGGTCATTTTTTGCTATTAAAACAACGATTCTTGAATTCTTCGAATCCTTCTTGAACACTTTTGTTTTCATTAACTCATGAAAGTGCTGATTCTTCAAAATGTGAATTCTCACATTTCCTTTTCTTCTGCTACTGCATTCAAAGCAATCAGTATTGATGCTTACTAATCGTTCCTTAATCCGAAGAAAAAAAAATCAGGTTCTTCGCTTCATAATTCAACAAACTGAATCCATCAATTGAGATGTCGAGAATTTTGACAATCAAATTTGAAATGTTCTGGAAATTAGCTGCAAATTTTTGAAAGCCATTTGGTCATGGCGGAAATGTACTTTCCAGCGGATAATAACTGTGAGAAGCAAAGTTCATATGATTGCAGCGATGAAATGATTCTAAAGAAGGTGATTGATTCGTGGAAATATCCTCGTAAGTTTCACAAATCATCGAACCGATGGATCAAAATGCGCCTGAAATTTGGAATTTTATTTGGGTTTTTATGAAAATTAAATCGTAATGGGATGTTGTTTGGGAGCTAAATGTATTAGCACTTATTGATTTCTTCGATGAACGTTACTTGCTTAGCAAATTAAATTGAACTTTTAAAATGAAGCATACCGCTGACCCTTTGTGTGAGTGCAATGCTTGGCAACAAAACCGAAGCGAAACGAAAATTTCAATTATCGTCAAACTGAGTTTAGTTTAGAAATTATTTTAAAATTTACATTTCTGACAAATTATAATAACTTACCCTAGCTTTTATCTTTATGATGGCCTAAGTTAAAACTCTGTTTTACTCACTACAGCAATTACTTTTTGTGGACTTTTCAACGGTGCAGTGAACTTAGTTGTGGAAAAGTTAAGTTTACATTGCTAGTAGATGAAATCTTTTAACATTGCAGTGTGATATCACGACAATCTGTGTGAATTTCGAGTATCAGATATCAGAAACTTGACTTGCAAAAGTTTCCTCCATTGCTTGTCTTGTTTTAGTCTCTAGCAGATGAATGAGTATTTTAGGGCCTTAAATCTTTTCAGGCTTAATATAATTGATAGAATTTGTGGAATTTTGCTTCTGAATATGTCAAACTATTCATTATTTCTTTGCTGCTTGCTTATAAATATATATATATATTTTTTAAATTTATCTAGAAAAGCAGGAGATAGAAAGCAGAGAAAAATACATCATAATTAATTGCAACTATATAAAAGGCATAGTTATTTGCGATCTCATTGCAATACTTTTAAAAACATTTAAATAATATCTGCGCAAAATTAATTCTTTTCTGTTTCAAATCGTTGGCAAAAATTACAAATTTGCTTAATTTGTTGTTGAGGAAAGTTTTTAAAAAATAAAATTAAGTAGGAACTAAAATAATGAAATCTAATTTAATTATGGTGGTGGAAAGAGCAAGATACATTTTTAGGAGAACAAGACTCAAAGAAATCATTATCGCTTGTCCTTAGCGAAGATTTGGAAGGCCAGCGAACAGTGAACGATGATTCGGAAAGTCCATTAATGAGGAAAAAAGAAACTAGGTACTTCTCTAGATTCTTGCCATTTTAGACTATGAAAGATAAGAATTAGCCCCGTTATAATTAAAGGTTTAAGTTAATTTATTTCTGTTCTAGTGGTGGTCGACTAATTAAACGTCAATTGTTATTTCACGTACGACGGGTTACCAGCGATTATGCTCTATTTTTTGCAGCAATTGGAATTAGTAAGCTTTCCTGGAAATTATTTTGAAAATGTTTAAGATTTCAAAATATAATTTAATTGAAATCCTTTCAGAAAATGATTTTCAAACAAATTTCAGTTTTAATGATTATCGATAGTGAAATGAGTGCTGCTCAAGTTTATCAAAAGGTATGCTTTGGCTTACCTTTTCTTGCTGTATTCGATTTTCTATTTTCTCATTGGTTTAATTTTGACTTAAATTTATTTCCGTTTCAGGGATCACGCATGAGTGTGATATTAAAAGCATTGATATTGTTAAGTACAGTTGTTTTAGTTGCACTTGTTATCAAATTTCATGTACACGAAGTACAGGTAAATTTTTCTCCTATCAAGTAAGAAATACAAGTGATGCCAAATGAATATTTATGCTCCAACTTACGACAAATTCTCAGTTGCTCTCTCCAAACATCCATGGTTCTTTGGCATTCTTGNAGCGCTTCATTCTCAGTTGCTCTCTCCAAACATCCATGGTTCTTTGGCATTCTTGAAATTCAGATGCCTAATTATTGACAATTTCAATCATGTCATCTTTTTTGCAGTTATTTATGAATGCAAATTGTGCAGAAGATTGGCGAATAGCCATTACGTGGCAACGTGGCCTACAAATTGCACTGGAAGTTATTGTATGCGCACTTTGTCCACTTCCAATTGATGTCAGCTTTTATTGGACAACAACTGATGGCGATATTGTTCGTCTTTTATTGGATGGATAATTTCAATCTGAATTAATTCATCTTTATTAAAGAATATATTTTATGCTTGATGTAGTGGTTAAATGCCTAAATGGAGACTTATTCATGGCATTTTAGATAAAGGAATTTTCACTTTTGATAACTTTATTTGCTTAACAAGTGACAGATAGTGACAATAATTAGTGGATAGGTATACATTTTCTTTGATTTTGAACTTAACTTCCGGAATTTTGCACAATAAAAACTCACCATTTCTCATGTTACCAATCCTTCTGATTCCACATCACTCGTACTGTCCTCACCATCTACATTCCACTTGTCCTTCCGATTCCACGTCACACATTGTCGTCACCATCTATATTCCACTTGTCCTTCTAATTTTGAGCCAGTTATCCTAGTCTAGACTTCAGTTGTCTTCGAGACTATTTTCCTATTTCTTTTACCTAGTTAAATTGCAGGTGAAGTCAATAAAATTACCACTTGATGTTCTCCTGTCAATTCCAATGTTTTTTCGGTTGTACTGGTTGTGTCGCGTCATGCTCTTACACAGCCGGTACAGTTTTTTTCTTTTTCTTGGTTAATTATTTTTCAATTCTCTAGTAACCTAGGTGTTTAAACATCTAATAATTTATTTAAGCGCTGATGTTAAAGTTTTAATGATTAAATATCTGTTCAAAAAACACGAATTCTAAAATTTATCACTTTTAAATTTTAAATTTTCATGATTGATCATTTTGGATGTTGAAGTTAGAGTCCAACAATAATTAATGCATAATCAAGAAGAGAAAGAGTTAAATTCTTATTTCGTACTCTCTTAGGCTGTTCACAGATGCATCCTCAAGGAGTATTGCTGGCCTCAATAGAGTGAATTTTAATGCAAGATTTATTTTGAAAACACTGATGACGTTATGTCCTGGTATGTTTAATACTTTTTTCATCTGGAATCTGATATAAATAGCTCTAGATCTTGCTGACTCATCGTTCCTTCAACATTTTGCATTTTATTTTTTAGAAATTTCAAACCGTTTTTCAATACTCAATAAAAACTAATTGAAGGTACTGTACTTATGGTATTCACCGCATCATTGTGGATAATTGCTGGATGGATTCTGAGGCTCTGTGAAAGGTTCATTTTTTTCAGCTAAATATTGCAAATATCAATTTGCTTTCGTTTGCATAAATGCTTCTTTGTACCTTCAGATTTCCTGTTTGTTAACTATGACTAAATGTTTTTCTTTTCTTAATTAGAAGATGCCTGAGACTAATTTTTTACAAATATCATTTTTCGACAAAAATTATTTGAAATTTGCCAAAATTCACTTGAATTTTGTATTTGTGCAAGTTTTACAGGCACTATGTTGCTGATCCAATTAACACTCATGCCCAGAAGCATCAGGATTATCTTAATTCATTGTGGCTAATTGCAATAACTTTCCTTTCTGTTGGTTACGGTGAGTTCCAATCAAATAATAATTTTTGATAAAAGGAACGGAAGTGATCTGATAATAATTAATTAGCCTTGGTTGTTGTCATTGAAAAAGCATTGCAGATATTATAAGAAATGCATAATTGCATATATATGTAAAGTTTCTAAAATTAATTTTCTCGAAATTTACAGGTGACATTGTACCAAATACATATTGTGGACGGGCAATGGCTGTTATTACCGGTATTTTAGTAAGTTCTACTCTGCTTAAGCAATAATTTATTCCTGATGAAATAAGTTGGAGAAGTTTCTGGATAATTTCTACCTGTTGTTTAGGCTCTGATCCTAACAACTGTCTGGCTCTATTCAGACTTCTGTCCAGAAATGACTTCAATTTAACTTCAATTTGAAGGGCACATGTACATCGTCGATGGTAGTTGCTGTGATTGCTCGGAAGCTTGAATTATCTCGTGCCGAGAAACATGTACATAATTTCATGATGGATACACAACTCACCAAACAAGTATGTAACTTCTGCTCTTGTTGTGTTGACAAATTTTTGCTTCTTTTAAAATTTCCAACTTGAGACAAAAAGTAACTTTTAAATTTACGCAAATCTCCACTCGACGGAAGTTTCACGTTTTTCAATTTTAGTTGAAACACACAGCGGCAAACGTATTACGTGAAACGTGGCTAATTTACAAGCATCGATGTCTAGCGGATAGAATTGAACCAGCGAAAATTCGCATGCATCAGCGGAAATTTCTAGTGGCCATTTATGCGTTAGGCTTTTTTCATTATTTTTCTCAATTTGTAGTTCGATTTTCTTTAGAAAATCGTTGAATTAGATAAAAGCTAAGTGAATTTCAGCTTAAGGAAGGTAAAGCGTGACCAACGAAAGTTAGCTGAAAATTCGGTTTCTCTTGGTGACGTCGCGAAAGTATGTAGTACTTCTTGTTCTTTTTTATTTTTATTTTTTATGGTTCAGACAAATTACAAATCTATTTATCCATCTATGTCCTATGAATGGTTAGTAATTNTCGGTTTCTCTTGGTGACGTCGCGAAAGTATGTAGTACTTCTTGTTCTTTTTTATTTTTATTTTTTATGGTTCAGACAAATTAGTATGCTTATTTCTAGTTACTTACAAATCTATTTATCCATCTATGTCCTATGAATGGTTAGTAATTTCAACCCCTACAAGTAGAAAAATTTATTAATTTTGCCTAATTGAATTAATTGAAACGAAACATTTTCCAAATTAAATAAAATCTGAATTTTAGACTACATCGAATACGTATGAGCTGGTACACGATGTTCAAAGTAATCAAGAAGGCCTGTCGTTACGAATGACAGCAATGGAGTATCAGTTGGCTGATATTAATCGTGAACTGAATACATTGGTTGAATTTTTCCGGTCGAACCGGAGTTCAAAAAATGTTGGCTCCGGAACGCCGGGAGCTGTTGTTTCACATGATACTACTCCAACTCATGTTGTAAGAAGGAGATGTAACAATCTAATGGAAAGCTGAAAATTGACGTGATACTGAGAAAATGGAATCATTGAGGCCTTTAAGAATCTCACAGATATTAATTACTCGAGCAGTTCAGAATCTGCTTACTTCATTTTCTTCTTTCATGTATTATTCAAGATTGATAAGAAATTCTGTTGTTTTTGACAATTTCTCGCTTTTCTGGTCGCAAATTTTTAAAGGAAGCGTCAGGCTGCGTGGGAATTAAGCGGGAAAAAGATTCCTGACGCATTTCAGTCTGACGTATTTATAAAAAAAAAATTGGACAAGTAAATTGTTCTTGTCCGCAATTTCTGATATCACTCTTTCTTTTTTACGAACTAAAAAACAGAAATAACATTATATATGAGAAATTTCAATTTTCATCATGCGACGATCATAGCGAATTTCAATTAAAACTTTCTCAATCACAATATTGAAATTAAAATTGAATACTGAAATGTTTTCCATAAAAAAGGAGTTTTTAATGGCATTTATAAGACCAATTCTCTTAATTTTTCCCATTGCACTTGTATATATTTATATATTGTTGACATTATTTCGTGTAATTAAGTTACCTTTGAATTTAAATTGCTTCATCACCAATAATTAAAAGTTTGCAGTCGTTATGTCAGGAGTATAAAGAACCATATATATACATATATATATATAATATAATATATGTATAACGATATACATATATACATATATATATATATATGTATATATATATATGTATATCGTATATATGTATATATATATATATATATAAAATATATACATATATATCTTTTTAGAGTTATATATATATAACTCTAAAAAAGCCTTTGCGCGGAAACAAATTTGAGTATATTCATCGGCAAATGTACTCAAGTTATTTGTGTCTAAGGAAATGACATTTGCATAAGTTGAAATCACCGTTTCCTTTTTTATTCTGATTTTAAGACTCACATTTGACAGATGTCGCATAAAATTAAAATTATTCATTAGAAATTGAGGATTAATCATTGAAGATTGAAGAAGTTCCTCTGAAGCAGTGATTGTTAATATAGTGATAGTAGTGATGTTTAATTGTTATTCACTACAAAACTTAAATTCTACTTGTGAGGAATCCGTTTCAGAAGTGTGAAGGATGCGTATTTCTGCTTCCAGAATCAACTAGTTCTAATTCATCATATCATTAAAAATTTAAATTTGATTGCTGATAGTACATCATTTTTATTTTGAGAGCTGATATTTTCAAGAAGAAATGAATTCATTTTTGTTTCTCCTAAAAGAATCCTGAAAGTGATGGTATATTTCTAATTAATAGTTTCAGATTTAAATAGGCATTTTAATGTACTTCGATGCAACGTCAAAAATTATTTCGGAATACAAACAATGATTTGTAGAGCATTCTTGAGAAAAGTCCTCTGTATATTCTGTTTCGAAAATAATTTGCAACAAATTAGTAGATATATTTTGGCAGAATCCAGCATCACATTAGTTCAGGCTAACCGTAAAGCCTAGATTCAAACTTTAGGGATTAAATATATCCCTGACGAGAAATTCATTAAAAGAAGAAAAAACCTGAGAAATTTAATATTATGATGAAGAAGAGAGAAAGGAAGCTTCTATGCTTCAGGCAGTTGCAGCTAATTAAGAGTCTAGCCCTCCCAAACAGTTTCTTTCGCGTCATTTATTTTGAAATGCCTCCAAAAATTTCAGTTTTTCATCTAAATTCATAATTAAATGCTAAATGACTCGAAAAGAACGTCATTGCGTCATCTGAAGGTACACAGAATCCTTCATTGATTTTCAGTCTTGACTGGGTTTCAGAAGATGCAAATTGAAGCAAACAGAATGCTTTAAAAAAAAAAA